>CDEZ01023762.1:0-24862 GCA_000826365.1 Acanthamoeba royreba
CGGCCTTGCACACGGCCATCGACACACCGAGGATAGCGTTGGCTCTGTTACGTTTATTTAACACGACGATCTCAGCTTCAAATCTTCGGTATCAGAGATGTGTTCAGTTCACAAGTGCGTACCCAAGGTTACCCTTGTTCTCAGTGCCGTCCAGCGCGAGGAGCAGGTTGTCGATCTCCTCCTGCTTCGTGACGTCCTTGCCGATGATCTTGGGGGCGATCACCGTGTTGACGTTGTTCACAGCCTATTTACCCAGAAAATAAATAATTAATAATCTGGATCAATTCACACATGGAAGAACAAAGAATTAACATTTCCCAATAATGTGAACAAATTAATGTGAAAAACAATTTCCCTAAAGGAAAAATTGAACACAAATGAGATCTCGCTACACGAACCTTGGAGACACCCTTGCCGAGGTACTTGGCCTTTTCGCCATCCCTGAGCTCGATGGCCTCGTAGATGCCCGTGGAGGCACCCGAGGGCACGGCAGCGCGGAAGAGGCCCTTCTCGGTGGTCACATCGACCTCCACAGTGGGGTTACCGCGGCTGTCGAAGATCTGCCTCGCGTGCACAGCAGTGATGGTGGCCATATTTGATTGTTGATTTGGTCTTGTGTCTAGAGGGCGTGTGATGGATGCGGGGAGCGTACGAAGATAGAGAGAGAGATCGATCGCAGCGCCAGAGAGGGAGGCCAACCGCAATACTCCAACTTAGGCTCTACGCGGTTTCTTCTGGACCACTCGCATCGTTCTGTTGGAATTCGTCAGAATTCATGAACAGCGAAAAAATTTTAAACATCACATGTACTGTGAACAGAGCATAACTTGCATTTCTTAACCTTAGGCAGAAATGAAACAGGGCAGAGAGGAAGAAAAAGATTAGAGGATTGTGTGCCAATTGGCAGATCTCTTTTCTTGCCCCTGGGGAGCTGTAAAGCTGCGCAAAGAATTGGATCAATCTGGTTGTGGCCCATGAATGGCATCTTGGAGAGGGAAGAGGAGGAGAGAAGATGGCGCATGTGGTGGCCAGAGGGCGAACGGCTGCTTTTTCGGCCAGGCGTGCCCAGTCTTGCTGATTTGTGCCTCAACTACGTGGCTGAGTCCTTCCAGCAACTAGAGGGGCTAGGTACTTGGATTTTTTTATTTTTAATATCGTCTATTTAATTTTTTATTTTTGGCCAAAATGGAATTTTATTTTTCCATTTTTATTTGTTTTTATTTTAATTCACCAGTTTTGTTCCAGAACGGTTGCCCGTGACGGTGCGGCAGCAGGTCTTTGTCAAGCTGACCCGTTCGCAGAAGATCAACGACATGACGCTTTCCCTCTTCCTCACCTCCAACAGCAAAGGGCACGCACGAAGACCTCTCCTCTCTGGCTGAGAGACTCGATGACTCATTGGCTTAACCCCAATTGATCAGGTCGTGTCCGTTCACTGAGCTTGACTTCTCCTCCATGAAGTGGGTCTCGGCCAGCACCGTGATGCAGCTCTTCAATCCATACACGCTTCTTCACCTCAACCTGTCCAACTGCACGCAGATCACAGATGAAGTGTACAAACCCTTGTTCTTCATCGGCTTAATCCAAAGTTGACATGTGATTGCTGAGCAGGGTGCAAGCCATCACCAAAGAGAGCCGTATATTGGAGACTCTCATCGTCAGCAATAATCCAAACATAATGGACCCGATCAAGTAAGTCTCCTGATGGCCGTTCGAGTTTCCATTTGACCAACACATCGCATGCAGGGATGAATGTCCATGTCTCATGGCGATCGACTTCCGAGATACCAAGCTGAGGGACTACGCTCTATCTTCAATCGCCAGGTAATGTGTGTGGCCTTTGTGAATTCAAGTTTGGCTTACATCTTCCACTGTTATAGGTTGTGCACGTCATTGGTAAAGGTAGACATTCGTGGTTGCATTGACATTCGTTGGGCCGGGCTGAGAGCACTAGAGGTGCATTGTCCATCTCTGTTATCTCTTCACTATGACTACATTGCGTATCCTCCCGTGGGTTCACCAGGTACTTGAATCCAGCCTTGTTGCATGTATATCGCTAACTTTTAGCATTAGATCGTACAAAGCTAGCATTCACACAGCTGCGCGAACTCGGAATCTATTGGGATACCGATTACAGAGACATGATTTATGCTTTGGTTCATGCCAATCAGTACGTTCTCGATCTTGGCTGGAAGTGCAAGGTTCTCCTAATGATGTGGCATCGTAGGGGACTACGCAGCTTGTCCTGTCAGGCTCATCGACATGATGGAACTGAGTTTGATGTTGACGAGCTATCAGGCAAGTCTCGCATTCCCAATTAGCGACTACGGTGCTTTGCGCTAAAGACACTCTTGTACGGTTAGATATGCCTGAGCTAGAAGAGCTCAAGTTGTCTCAATGCACTTTAGAAGGCCGCGCTATTGCTTCGCGCACTTTGCGCAACCTCATCGTACATGATGTGTGGCGTTTACCCGCCAGACCTCTCATCACGTTCGACTGTCCCAGGGTAAGTCTCTTAGTTTCTTCTCTTCGTTTTGTTTCCATCTCACCGTCCTTTTCGAAGCTTACCCACATATCGTGGATCGCACACACAACAAGAATGTTCCCTGTGGGTGGATACATGCTTCGAGGTACATAGCTATTTTTCTACTTCAAGTTCACGTACTAAAAATCGTTATTATTAGGCTGCCCCAACCTATATTCTCTTGCTGTGACTGCATATCCTTTTGATAGCGACTTCTTTGAAGAGCTGAAACATCATCGTAACCTTCAAATATTAGCGCTGTCGTTATGCCCAATCAGTAGTTTCGACTTGGAGGTACTTCTGCTGATTCTCTATAACAGCGGCGAGAGCTTAATGTGAGTGTAACCGTGCAGAGCCCCAGCCTACGATCTCTTGTACTCCACAACATTTACTTTCAGAAGTACGTTCACTTGATCTGCTATTTTGAATCTTTTACCAACGTATCGGTAGGGATGCTACGACTATCTTCTGCCCCTCACTGGAGTATCTGCGGTTGGAGGGATGCACCAACCATGCACATCTAAAGTTAGTGTTGCCAAGCTTGCAAAAAGCAGGTATGTCATACTGGCGGTTGTTTGGTCTGGTTATGATGACGCTCATCTTAAGTGCAATGTGGACAGATATAATCAAGCCCATTGCCAGTCATTATACGCCAATGGCCGACTCAATAATGGAGCTGATTGAGTCCCTAACTCGACGCTGTCCAGCGCTCAAAATTCTTACTTTACAAGGCCTTCCTAAGGATTACTACTCGACTCGTGACCTCTCCATAGCTTCTACGAGCCTTCTTAAGTTGGAGATTATAGGGGGAACCTATCCGACACCACGTGATATCATCAAGTGTGATTGTCCGCAGTTAGTTGAACTTGGGCTGCGTCAATCGAACATCGATAACTTCAACCTCGACTGCATGCTCCGGAACTGCCGCAAACTCCACAGCCTAGACGTGAGCGAGTGCGCGCACCTTACGTCATCAAATCAGCTCACATCCCTCAAGGAGCTACGATTTTTCAAGGCCAACAAGACGAATATCGAGCTTGGGTGCATCCTCAATATGCTCAAGCATTGCAGCCGTCTCCAGACTGTGGAGTATAGTCGCTGCCACAATGTTGTGCCCGTCAGCAAGGAAGAGGCCGAGCTGAAGAAAGCCGAAGAAGAGATCGAGGAAGAGGTACCTGTGCAATGTTTGATTGCTGGCGCTGATGTATTCTTACTCTGTTCTCAAAACGCAGGCGCCCATTGAAATTGTAAATTCTTGCCTGCGGCGACTCATCATGGACAGCAGTTTCGCCGATCTCCACCTTTACGCTCTCAACTTCGTCTCTCTTCACACGCTTCATTTCTCACATACCCATATGCTGCAAGATCATCATATCTTGCAACTTGTACAGCATTCTCCCCATATGCGACACCTCTCTCTCTTCAGCTGCGCTTCTCTCCGCCGACCTCTCTTGTCCTTCAAGGAGTTGCTCGTACTCAACATTGTTTCATGCGATGAAATGGACCAGCCAGAGATTAAGGTACAATCCGCCTGTACCGTACTGCTATCTTTGCTAACATTTGCACTTCTAGTGTCCTGCGTTGCAGCTGGTCGACATCAAGTTCTGCCCGATCACTACTGCAGTAGTCTCATCGATGCTCGTAGAATGCCCGCGTCTGATCACTCTCAATCTACTCAACCTCAGCCAGTTGAACGGACCGCTTGTCGTAGCTCATGATTCGCTTCAAAAGGTGGCCATCAGCAGCTGCGAGCGAATCACGCACCTCGGCTTCTCGTTGCCAGCGCTGAAGCAGGTCGAGCTGATGGCGATTCCGGCTCTTACATCTGTCCATTTCCTCCAGCCAGCACCTCAACTTCTGCGCTTCGGGCTCGTCTTCTGTCAGCGGGTCGATGCTACCCACCTCCAGCGGGAACTAGTCTCCCAGGCCAAGAGCCCATATGTACAGCTTATCTCCACTACACACTCGTCATCTTCATCCTCATCATCCTCATCGAAATCGACGTCCTCCTCCGTGTCTACGCCTGGCTCGCCTCCTGTCTCAGCGCTTTCTCCCCAGTTTGCTGCTCTATCAACCTCATGGTCCAATATCTCAACTTCCATTGATAACTTTACGTCTTCTCTCTTCCGCTCATCGTCTTCGTCTTCATCCACACTTCCGCTTCCCGCACAATCGTCAAATACGCGTGAGAATGACCAAAACTGCCTTTTAAGCTGAGCTGGTAAGCGTGCACATACACCAGACCAATGTACATATCGTTTACGCTTTAAGTTCGTCAATCAAATAGAGTATTCGAGCTTTCCCCTTGATTTCATCTCTTGAGGCAGGAGAGCAGCGTAGACCAGAGAAGAGACAGGTGCCGCCACTCCTAGTGATCGTGCGATTCGGGCCACCGCGCCCACTTGCCAATCTAGCTCTGATGGCAAACCTCGCATGATGTCCCTAACCATGATGAGCGGGGGGTCAACCTAAACCAACACTGCATGCTAGACGATGCACGACGTACCGCTGCATGGACGTCGTTGAGTTTGGGTCTATTTTTGCTCGCTCAACGAACAAGTGGTAAAGCTTCTCCGCTGCCTCATCAGTAAGCGCGATACCCTGCGCCTGGGCAAGCTTGGCCACCTCGTGCAAGACTTGCCGAAACAGGTCTCGTGTTTCATCCACACCTAGGAATGCTGGGTGGTGTGTATGCATGCTGGTTATTATTCTACTTTCTTCCAGTTGCCGCGTTTCTCTCTGAGAATGCATACCTCCTAGTGGCGCTCGTGTGATTGCACCAAGGCCGCTCAGCGCGCAGATGAGCATGAACTTGTGCCATATACCCACGCGAATGTCCTCATGAAGCTCCACCTTCACTTTGGCACGTTCAAACAGCTCCTTCAGTTTTAAGACACGATCACTGATGCTATTGACTTTGTCTGATGTGCAAACAGGTGAGTGAGTATCCCAGTCATCAGAAGGACCAGGAGTAGGCGTACTGCTTGTCTCATCTACGGGCCAGATCTCTCCAAACCCGACCACTGGATCGATCCCCTGCATGATTGCAAGAATCGTATTACAAGACAGCATCCCCCTGAGGCACTGAGATATACCTCATGGTGAATGAGGCCAGGCTTGACAATATAGCTGAAGATCTTACAGAAGCCTCCGATGATGTGGCGTCTATCCACTACTGATGCGAGTATGTCTGCAGCCTCGACGCCATTCTGAAGCGGCAGCTAGAAAACGCACAGAAAACGACAGTTAGTCTTTCTTGAAGAGAAGAGTAGGAGGACATGATGACTCTACGATGATCGTCTCGCTGTGCAGCAGGGGCTGTAGAGTGCGTGCTATGTCGGCCAGCTGCCAAACTTTAACGCCGATGATGATGAGATCGACCGGACCGATGCTCGCCAGGTCTTCTGAGGCTAACGGTCACACCTCACATGAGTGAGTCCACATACGTACGCTAACACCTCGTATTGTATCATGTACAAGGTCGTACCGGTGGCGTGGCATTGATCAGCAGGGATGTGGAGGTCGCCCATGACGCTATCCACCCGCAGACCCTCACTCCGCAGCACCTGCAAGGTCTCTCCACGCGCAACAAAGTGGACTTGACATGGCACCCCTTCGTCTTCTGTGGTGCCTTTGTTTTGCTGCAAGGCAGCCAGCCGAGCTCCAAAGTAGCCGCCAACTCCTCCCACCCCTATCACCGCCACCTTCATGTTGTTGCACACAATAATTTTCCATTTTGTAACTGGATTACGAAACAGTTTTGTGAAACGAATGTTTTCCCGCCTTTTTTATCTTGTGGACAAAAGAAGACAAAAGATGCCTGCCTGAGCAAAATCGAGTAGAGCCAACATGGCCAGTAGTGCAAGTGCACAGTCGTTATGTCCTACACGGATTCGTGTTTACTTTACGAGACATGAATTCTCTGCGAATCAAGCGTCCAAGAACATCTGCATATCGAGAGGTGCGCGCGATTGGCATTTTTCGAAGTGAATTAAAGCAGACGAATGCATCAATGAAGGAATTGCCATGTACTGAACAAGCATGGCGAACGGCTCTGTTGAAAGAGGCCCAACGCCAGATGCTCCAGCCTCGCCGCGTTGTGTCGGGTAGTGGACCCTCGTACGTTGCCATCTTTGGGTGTCAAAGTCAGATCTATCAACCCTTAATTTAATGCACCGTCCCGCAGACGTGAGGAGCTGGTGGCCCAGATAGAGGCGATAGCCAAGCGGGTCCTCACCGACATTCGTACCACTCAAGATGCAACGCTGTCGTTTGAAGAGCACCATTCGTACAAGAGCATCGAGTTTGACATCGTTGCCAAGTGTCATCGATCAGCGGACCTGAGCGATGCAAACACTGTCACCACTATATCTTTCGGTTCGCAGAAGACACGAAAGACCTTTGGTACCATGGCAGCACGTAACTGATGCTTTGGCTGCTCTTGCTGAAAGGCTTGGCGACCGCAGTCGTGATGATGCGCGTGATGGAGATCCTTCACGACTATCTGCTTTGTGATAAACATGCTACAAAAAGGTACCACTAGAAACCAGAAGGTTGCTGGCCAGGCTGCTCACGGGATGTGCGTCACGCCAGAGATATCTACTACATGGATGTCCCTCTCTTTGGCAAGCAGAGCGTTGTAGATAGAGCCATTGAAAACATTGCTTCCATGCTTCGCGTTCCGCGTATGCGGTTGCATGTTGTATGTCACTACTGATTCTGTCTTAAGTTGATGAGAATCCAACAATCATCTTCTTGCTAGGTCGGTACGGAGAAGAGCCTTGTCGCAGGACACGTGACTTGGACGGAAAATAATGATCTTATCGACTGCATGCGTCATCTTGACACGGTATACCATCGATACTAATGCATGACATTTGGATGATACCTCACGTATATGTTGGGTCAAGGGTAAGCCCATTCCAGGCAATACGGACCGCATTACAGGTTGGTACACATAGATGGTATAATTCCTGTAACTCTCACTAACCTTCCTCTTGGACAGATTTACGAGTACAGGCACGGTTTCTACTGATTGTGGAAGATCATGCCACTTTCATGCGTTGTACGTTATATCGTCTTCTGTCTTGATTCCTTTCGAGCTCACGACTTTGGCATACAAGTACTTAACGATGGTTTCATCGATAAGTTTGCGCCCTGCGTCCTGCTGACGGTACATTCAACATTCTCCATTTCTCCCTATTGGCAAACTCATCTTTACCTCTGGTCAGGGCAAGGGCGTTCCAGATGTTCCAGCTCGGCGTCTTGTTCGGATGATGAAAGATTCCTTAGCCTCGCTTGTTGTGCTTGCCTTATGTGACTATGATCCGTGGGGCTTGCAGATCATGTGCACTTATGCTTTTGGGTCGATGGTACCGTGCATTAATGCCTCAGTGCATCGGAGGGAAGATAACTGAACCGAAAGTTTCTCCATTAGCGTATGACTTACGATGCAGAGAACCTTGCTACACCTGAGCTTCAGTGGTACTGTAAGCCTTACCGCTGCCTGACGACGATTAACTCATGGTCGTGTATAGGCTTGGAGTTCACTATAAAGACACATTGGAGCTTCCAGAAGCATGCTTTGTGCAACTCAACGAGAAGGACAAGCGTAAAGGAGAACTAATGCTGCGCATGCCTGCTCTGCAATGCAAGCCTCTTTGGCGGTTCGCCACTCTGCCGCGCTGCAATCGCCCACATTCATCCGTGCTCACAGTGTGTACTTTCCTTTGGATACAGGAAGGAACTAAGCGACATGCTACAAGGTGGAAAGAAAGTGGAACTGCAGGCGCTCTCTTCTCGCTCACTATCATTCCTGTGCGACTCTTTCCTTCCCGACAAGCTGGCTGCGGCGCGGTGGCTGTGAGCGAGGCCTGTGGTGTGCCAAACTGGGAAAAATCCAGGCACGAATTCATCAAAAGATTTCGTAGAACAAATAACAAGCCACAACATTCATTTGTAAAATCGAAGATCCTTCGCGGATGAAGCAAGGCGGGCAGTTGCGGCAACCATCAGCCCCAGAGGAGCCCGAGTTCTTTGAGGTTTGTTTGCATTTTTTGTGGGCAGAAATGGAGATGGTGATTAAATGGATTAATATTATAATGTAATATTTTTAATCCATTTGTTGCTGTCGAACTCTGCTCATGTGGGCCTTGTTTGTTTTTTAAGGAGGTACTGGCCTTGCTGGAAGCTGTGGAAAACAAGACCACCTCTCGTCCTTCTTCTGCGTCGCTCGGCTCTTCGCCAAGTCTCTCTACACCTCCACGCCCAACAGCTCCACCACCAGTTCCACCTCAACCTTGTCTCTCACCGCTCTCGACATCTCCACTGTCAGGTACGAATGCCCCGGAGAGAGGGCGCACGTTTCGTGTGCCGCACGCTCTTCCCTCCAAGTCGCCTTCATCTACGGCTACCGCACCCACCTCCGGTCCACCACCTCCTTCGGCGTCTTCTTCCTCTTCTTTGACTACGTCGTTAACACATCAGACTCGATGTGGGTCTGGAACGTTATCGACGTCTCCATCTGCGTCATCAAAGGCAGTGACACTTCAGCAGAATATCCCAGATCGACATTCTCGCTTTCCTCCTGGCAAGGTACTTTCCTCTTCAGGTTCATGAAGAGTGGCCTACTAACCAAGACCTGCCGCATGTAGATGCCAGGGAACGGCGGAGCTGGACTTACGCAGTGTTTTCAGAATCCTGAATTCTACGATGAAGTATTGCATCTTCTTGACGGAATGGACCAACCTCCTCAGCCGATTTCCTCGGTCGAGAAGTCGTCACCAACTCCTCCTTCGCCCATAGCCCGGACTGATGGAGACAAGAACCCGTGTGACGAAAGCTTCGACCTATTGGACCCTGAACTGCCAGGCATTCAGAGCGTGTCTCCTGACTTCACCATCGGCAGCAATGATGCAGCATGGCAACAAGGCGAGGAGGGACTGGAAAGTTCGCATTTGGTCCCAGCTACCTTCAACCAGGTACAGAATTCGCGGCACTCATCACGTTCGACTTGAAGATTAACAGCTTCCTACCGCAACAGAATACGCGGAAGAAACCTACGCGGGAGAGCGACCTTTACGAGGCAATATCGCAATCTTTCTTCCAGCCGGGCGAAGCTAACTTTGGCATGCGAGCGATGCAGCTGGAAAACTCTATCTCCTCAACTCAACAGGCGGATGCACTGCCAATGCATGAGGTTCGCTCATTTCGAGGGCCAAGGAGGAGGACTGGAGCTGTTGAACGCGTATTTCATTAATCTGTAACTGCAGATGCTTTGCCAACTTGAGGCCACAATCAACCGACGAGATAAAGCAGCAAACCAGTCACCACGAAAAGAGACTTCACCTAGCGGCGATAGTGATAAGAGCAGCGCTGACCTACTTGAGAATAATCGCTCACCATTAGGATCAGCCACACTCCCAGCACCAAGTGTGCGGAGTGCTGGTTCCCCTCAGTACGAAAAACATGACTTGCGCTATTGGGGCGTTCCGGATTCAGTGTACGCTCTGTTTTTGCTTGTTCGCAGTACTTCATAGTAACGCATTCTCTCAAGTTGCCAGACCTATGCTGAACATGGAGTGAATCGACTCTACGATTGGCAAGTCGACTGTCTTTCGCAGGAAGGTGTGATGGATGGACGTAACCTTGTGTACTCGGCACCTACGTCCGGAGGCAAGACGATGGGTAAGTGCGCAGCTCAGACTTCGGAAACGCTCGATCTGAATATAATTGCACTCTTCTCAGTTTCGGAAGTGTTGATGCTGCGAACCCTTCTGCAACGCAAGAAAAAGGCTATCTTCATTCTTCCATTCGTAAGTGTTGTGGCTGAAAAGGCAGCCTATCTGAGCAAGATGTTCAAATCCATGGACATTTGTGTTCACGGGTTCTACGCCAACAAGGTATGATGCCACCTTTGCCAACTTAGGTTTGTTTCATGTTATCACCTAAGCTTTCGGTCTCTAGGGTGGTCCATTTCTTGACAATGATGAAGAAGATATTGACATTGCTGTGTGTACCATTGAGAAGGTAAATCGTAAAGATGCTATGTTCTGCCTAAATGCTTACTGACCTTGCGCAAGGCTAATAACCTGTTGAATCGTCTTCTGGAGGACGATCAATTGGGAGAGGTTGGCATCATCGTCATCGATGAGGTTAGTTCTTGTTGTCCCACCGTTCATAATTAGTTTCTGCTTTCCTCATGAATGACTGCGCTTAGGTGCATATGATGGGAGATACTGATCGAGGCTACCTTCTCGAGTTAATGGTGACAAAGCTGCTGTATGCAAGAGCAGATGAAGGATGGCAAATAGTTGGCATGTCCGCAACGATTCCAAATACCATAGATCTCCAACGCTGGCTCGGTAACATACATGCATGTCACAAAAGCTGGAGGCTCCAATCTAATAGTGTCTGTTTCCCAGATGCCGCGATGTATGTAACCGATTTTCGCCCCGTACCTTTGCAGGAATTTATCAAGATTGATAACAAAGTCTATGACACGGCCTTTAACGTTGTGCGCTCTTTACCGCCACCTACAGTGGACGATCCTGATCAAGTACTCTACTTTCTTTCATCTTTAGTCATCTTTAACTCTTATCCATCACACCCATGTGGTAGGTTGGACTGCTGTGTATAGAAGTGATTCAGTCTGGTCACTCAGTTTTAGTTTTCTGTCCGACGCGGAAAGGATGTGAAAAGAGTGGCCTGCATCTGACCAAGTTGATATCTCGACATGTATGCAAGTTATTACACATACATTCCTTTGTAGCCTCACGTTAACTTCGCCACTTCAGAAACTCAATGGGAGTGAAGAGATCAAGGAAAAGCGTGCGCTTGTATTAGCACAACTAGCCAAAACTCCTGCAGGGATAGATCCCATGCTAGAATCATCCATTCCATTTGGTGTTGCATATCACCACGCTGGTACTGTAAATCTACCCATTTAAACTCCCTCCTGATTATTTCGTAGGGCTTACTGTTGAGGAGCGAGAGATCATCGAGACTGCATTCAGGCGAGGCGTTGTTTGCGTCTTGATGGCTACGTCGACGCTTGCCGCAGGCGTTAATCTACCTGGTACTTGGATACCAAGAAGCCACTGTTTTCAATGTACTTACAAATCTTACAGCGAGACGAGTAATCTTCCGTTCGGCAAAGATTGCTATGGATGGTCTTGATGTCACGCGATACAAGCAAATGGCCGGACGAGCAGGTCGAACGGGAATCGACGATCATGGTATATCTTACTTGTGCATCAGTTGAATCTTCACTTTTCTTACGGAGTCGCTTAGGGGAGTCTTACCTCATCATGCGACCACAAGAACGGAGTCTTGCTGCGGAGTTAGTGCAGAGTGCCCTGCCTCCCCTTGAGAGCTGCCTCACGCAAGAGCGAAGAGGCATGATGCGGTACGTTATTGCAAGTGTAATGAGGTGTATGTACCACTTACAGAATTATGAATTGCAGCCCATTACTGGAGGTTATCTGCAGTGGTGTTGTAGAAACTGTACATGACATAGCTCGCTATATTCGCTGCACTCTCTTCTCTGTACAGAGGTATTCTTCCCTTTGCGCTTGTGCCGTTCTTTTTGAGCAACATGGCTAAGTATTGTGTTCGCCAACGGCAGAGCGTATGAAGAGGTGCATATTGTATCAAAAGCCGCTCTTGGGTTTCTTGTGGAACATGAATTTATCGAGTGGAATGCTAGAGATCAGAAGTATCACCCAACCAAACTTGCTAAAGCTTGTGTGGCCTCTGCTCTAGCTCCCGAGGAGGGCTTGGTATGGTGCTTCCTGTTTTTGATCATTAGCATGTTCTAAATTCGATTGTAATCAGGTGGTTTTTGATGAGCTCTCAAGAGGAAGAAAGAATTTTGTGCTGGATTGTCCTCTTCATTTGGTCTATCATGTCACTCCGGTCTTCCACAGCATTGAGCCTCACTGGAACAGGTATTTTAGTCCACGCTTCATGTATGATATGGGTTGCTAACATCAATTTTTTGTGTTCAGATTTCTGCAGCTCTACCTGTCTCTGAATTCAGCTGCACGACGAGTTGCCGATCTCGTCGGTGTCACTGAGCGATTCTTGGTCAAAGCTTCGCACTCCCCACCAGACTATCAATCGATGGATAAGGTTCAAGCTTACGCTACAGAGCTGATTCTTAAATAGCTTACAGCTACATTGGCAGGTGGCTCGAGTGCATCGACGGTTCTATGCTGCGCTGATTCTTGATGACCTCATCAATGAAGTGTCCTTCAGTGATGTTACTGCAAAGTAAGTACAGCTGCAAAGTACTGGTGTTTCATGATAGCAAATAGGACAACTGACACTTTCCTGTTCTAGGTACGGCGTAGTACGTGGAAGTCTGCAAACACTTCAGCAAACAGCGTCAACGTTTGCTGGCATGGTTCATGTCTTTTGTCAGAAACTTGGATGGTACTGCTGGTGGCTCCCTTAACTGGATGAAGAACATTCTAAGGCAACTTTATTAGGTGGGATATGGAACTGCTTATATCACACTTTACCGATCGTCTCAACTTTGGTGCTCAGTTGGACATTTTGCCTCTGGTCCAGATACCAGAAATGAAGAACTTTCACGCAAGGTATCGCATCATCATCATCATAGTGGAGCTGCACCTTCCTCTTCTCACTCACTAATCACGATGGCACTGCTAGGGCGCTCTACAATGCAGGCTACAGGACAGTCGCCTCGATAGCACAGGCGACCGTTGAGGAAATAGCTAGAGTGGTCGGACTTGCAACGCCTTTCAAAAGCAAGAAAATGGCTAGCCAGGTGAGATACTGCTCCTTGAAGATAATCTGATACTTACGCAATCTTTGCAGCAATCAGCAGACAAGACGAAGCAAGCAGCTAAGGTGGAGGCTCGTTTGGCACGGGTACTAATTGCCGGCGCGCAGAAGTTACTAGGTATCTCTTTGGATCTTGTCAAACGCTACAACAATATCTTACTATGATTCCACCTACAGCCAGCCAAACCATGACGTTGTACAAATCAGCACAAGTACTGGCCGGTTGCATCAATTCCAACTCTCCTAACACCCCGATAGTCAACCCTAAATTGCTCAACTTTCAACATGAGGTACGAGCAAACAAGGCCCTTTGCAAGAGCATAAATTAAAACCCAATTTTGCTGCTCTCTCAGATCAAGAAGTCGCCCATCAAGCCGTTTGGACAAGGCGAATCACCGATCAAGAGTGGCGATGCCCGATCACCAAGCAAATCACCGACGGACAAGTCTCCGATGAAGCCCAATCAAAAGTACGCCAATCTCACAAGCTCGTTTAGCCTTTCTGTTATGTCTGATTGACTCCGAGTACAGACGACGTCGTCAGGCTCCAATGGGAAAGACTTCAAAAGCTAAGAAGGTCGCTTTCACTCCACCCGAACCAGAAGCCGCCAAAGCAGGAAACATTTCGCCTGTATCTCCCCAGAAACAACTGCAAAGCCCATCAGCTGGGGCCCCATCCAAGCCCAATGCTGTTCCCTCGCGGCAAGAAGCACAGCCCATGGTTGGCAATCACGGTGGATCCAAGGCGCGGAGTGAGCTTGTTCCTGCGGCATTGACGACAAACATAAAAGAAGAAGAGGGTGAGATCGATCTTCTCGATGACATTCCGATGGACGAGCGAGTGAAAGTATATGACACGAGCATTCACATCACCGAAACGAGCCCATGGCTTTCAAGGAAACGGAAGAGTAACGAAGGCGATAGCAACGCTGATGTGGAGGACGGGCATGAGGCGGAGCAAGAGTCGATTGCTAAACGCTCCCCTCCGAAGAGAGCCGCTCTATCAAGGATAAAACCGGCCTCTGAATCAGCCACTACTACAACCTCTGCCGCCGCATCAAACAGTGCTGCAGGGCCTCCACCGCCTGCAAGAACGACAGCATCAACAAAACCGGTAGACAAAGAGAATCAGCCAAACACAATCCAGGCAGATCCACAAGCTAAGAAAGGAGGCAGAGGTACCGGTCACATCCCTACAGCCACAAAGAATATTATCTTGATGGATGAGGATAGGTGCAGGCACGTCACCAACCAAAGCAATGAAGCAGACATCCCTCTTTTCGATGGGAGTTACGCCAGGCAGAGGTAAGAAGGCGTCTCACATTATCTCTTGCTCCTGTTGACTCTACTCATCCATCCTGCAGGCCGACGGAAAAGCGGTGAAACTGCTGGAGAGGATGAACATGGGAAAGCCTCAGATATCAAAAAGAGACGTCGAAGTGCCCTTTTTGATGAGCTTAATAAAACGGATGCCGAGCCTCTGCCCTACAAGCTTATTCCCATACTAGATGATGAAGATGCGGAATCTCGGGACGACAGCGAGAAGGAAACTACTAAGGAGACCAGCGGAATCACCTTTGAGTGCCTCATCACGCAGTGGCGAAAGATCACATCATTTGCCTTTGCCCTCCAGCCAGTGTCTTCCTTCGCCAAGGCGGTACGGGGCTCTGCTCTTCCTCGACCCGGAGTGCGGATAATTCTCACTCTCCGTGCAGATGAAAATGGACAAGCGTTCAAGTGCGGAGGCTATAGCACTATGCTGGTCCTCAACTATCGTCTATTATGTTCCTCTCATACGACCTGATTGTACGCGCTATGATGATAGGTAAGCCTGCTGGTTGTTAGGTATACTGGTCCTAATTATCTGTTCACAGATGGGATTCTATGTGTGAAGTATTTAAACTCAAGACATCAAAGGTCATCTGCTATGACATGATCACTGCTCTACGCCTTCTTCTGGAGGCTGGCATTCGAGGTACAGTAGGTCATCATCAACATTCATTTGTGGATCACTTATGACAAGTTACCCTCATTAGTGCACGGCCAGCTCTTTGATCCCCGGATTGCAGCGTGGGTTATAGATCCTGAGGATAAGGTATAAGGGGTCATTAAAGTGCGATGCTGAGCTCTGTGGAATCACATTCTTTTTCTCCCACAGTGTGAGTGCTCCTTTGATGCGCTTATGACTCGCTTTCATCCGGAGATGAAGATACCTGGACGACCTGGATCTGCTGAATTCCTGGCTTGCAAGACGGTACGATACAACTACGTCATCTAAAACATTGGTAAAGGAACTCCCTGATCCAACATTTTTGTCTTCGTCAGGCCGTACACTCGTGGATTCTGATGAAAAAGCTAGTCGTGCGTCTTCGTGCGGACTCACTCTTCTTGCCTTACCGTGACCTCGAAATGCCGTTATTGCCCGTCTTAGCAAAGATGGAATACTTGGGAGTAGGCTTTGTGGCGAAGGAGTGCAAGCTCCACAAGGATTTGATGGAAGCCAAACTGCGCTCTCTTGAAAAACAAGCCTACGTCCTGGCTGGTCGAGAGTTTCTCANCTCCCAAAGATACCGGTACGCAAGCTGACGGTACCTTGACGTACTGATCTATCAACAATGTTCGTACACAGGCTTGGTGTTGTTCGATGAGCTGGGCATTCCCCATCCTGATGGCGGACCTAAACACCCGATGTTCACAAAAGGCGGCGATAAGACTCTCGGACACAACAACTCCAAGAATAGCAACAAGCGTTCGACTAAGCGGGCACAGGTGCGGTACAGCTGCACGAAGGATACTCTGAAGGCAGTGAAGGATCAGCACCCCCTACCTGCTGTCATCCTAGAGCATCGTAAACTCACTGCACTCATCACTAAGTACATCGATGTGCTGCCCAAGTACATCAGGTATAATGAACGGCTGGCCATGGACAGGTGAGACGCCTTCAATTGCTCTTGATCATAAGGATATTCATGAACGAATTGATATAGGCTTCACGGCACATGGATGCAGACAGCATCACCTACAGGTCGATTGGCTGTGAAGAATCCCAATTTACAGACAATTCCACACAAGGTTCAGCGTCAACACAGTTTTTATGTTCACTTTTCTGACCAAGGTTCAGGTGTGCTTCATTTCAACTGGAGAGGGTACCGAAGAGATTGCAGTTACCCTGCGAGATGCGTTCGTAGCGCCCAAAGGCTGTGTACTCCTCACAGCCGACTATTCACAGCTTGAGTTGCGGTAAGATGCTACCGTCGGTCCACTCTACTGGAGTTATCTCACGTTCTTGTATGCAGCTTGATGGCACATTTCTCGAAGGATACTCTACTAATCAGCACGCTGAAGGCGGGAGGTGATCTCTTCATCATGATTGCCTCACAATGGCTCGGAAAGGATCCCTCACAGGTGACTAAACAAGAGCGAACACACGTATGTGGTCTCCATCTCAATACACAGTTTGGTGCCTTCCTGTCCTCAAAACGTATCACTTGCAGGCCAAAGGGATGTGTTACGGCATCCTCTATGGAATGGGCGCGCAATCCTTAAGCGAGCAACTCGAGGTCACACCAGAAGAGGCCGCGGCATTCTTGGATAAGTTCAAGCAGACTTACAAAGGGTACATCTATTTACTATCCACTATCCCTGCTGCCCATCAAGTCACTCATACTCTTAATCATTAGTGTGAACGATTTTCTCATCAAGACGGTGGAGAGCTGCCGTCGGAAGGGCTATGTGGAGACTATTGCTGGCCGTAGGCGCTACTTCCCCGAGATCAACTCACCCAATACGACTCAACGCCGAGCGGCAGAACGTTGTGCTGTAAATACGATATGTCAGGTTCGTCATACGTATTGGCAGGCAATAGAGCGCAGCTCCCACTAACACATTCAGTCATCTTTAGGGTTCTGCTGCTGACTTGATGAAGATTGCGATGATTAACATAGCGAAGCGCTTCGAGGAGGGCTGGCCCGACTATCACTCAACTGACGGTAAGTGGTCGCTACTTGCGATCTGGAAATGATTGGTGTTTCGCTAATGGTATCGGGATAGAGAAACAACTAGGGCTGCGAGCGCCACACCTAGCACTGCAGATTCACGACGAGCTCGTGATTGAACTGCCCAAGCAAGATCTTGTCCGAGTACAGGAAATTGTGAAGCGCGAGATGGAACACGCCGTCGTGCTTGAGGTGCCCATGGTGGTAAACCTCTTTGCCGGGGAGCGCTGGGGCTCCCTATCGCCACTCGTATGAGACCATCCTTGCATTCAAGTTAACACACCAGATTGCTGGGGTTTTCCTCGCCGGTTGGCGCCCTTCCGTGGATACATTTTTGGAATTCCGTATCTTTCAAAAATGCTTTACATTCCTCTTTAGCTCCGATTGTTCTCAAGATGCTTATTCATTTCTTTTGTGAGAAGAAAGGATGATGGTAGCGGAGACGGGCAGACTAGTGTGGGTGCTGTGCGCATTCTGTCTGCTCGCTCTGGTGGCGAGTGTTGCCTACAGCCACGAAAACCTGTTATCCCTTGTCTTGACCGTCGACAATGTACAGACCTGAGCACCACCTCCGCTCCCGCCGCTGGACAAGGAGCCCTCCTCCCCACCAGGTGCGCAGGGCTCGTGGAACGATGATGATGATGATGGAGTTGTTTTGGAGAACACCCGATAAAGCCTGATTTGTGTGATATGCAGAAAAGCCTTCGTTAGGGCAGTTCCTGTCAGCACCACCAAGTGCCGAAGGCATCGCTTGGTTCTCAAGTGCGGCCAAGATACCGCCGCAAACAATTCGGACAATAACCCGGCTGACGTGACCACCAACACCACCACCAAGGTTCAATTGACAATCCTGCCAGAGCTGCATTCTCACGACTTCTGACCAAACACGCTCTATCTCAGGTGATCTACTTCTGTCCAGAGATAGCGGCTGTCGGGCACTGGATTCGCTGCGTGACCAATGCGTGGAATGTGCATGTGCTCTTGAAACGCGCCAAGTACGTCTGTCTTCGAATACACACGGTCACTCTCGATCTAACCTTGTGTGTTGGTGCGCTTCAAGAGCTCCCCCAATCAGTGTTCTGGCCTCTCCTGCAGAACTTAAGTGGGGTCTAGGTTGCGTCATTCTCTGAGAACTTTTCAAGTGTAGATAACCAACATGTGAACTTCCCTCTTTAGAGGTGTTTCGATTGATGCTTGGAGATTCCATCCGGTTCCAGCAGCACAAAGATGGGTTGAAGTGCGCTATGAGTGACGTTAAGAACCTTCAGATCTGGCGACAAACCAGTCAGGAGTACATGCCGGTGCTGTCTCCTCCACTTTTGTTGTGGCCTGAACTAATGTTGATGGCGTGTGTGGCAGACGTTTTATTCGGTATCTATTGGGCTTGATTTCAAGGAGACCGTCTATCAATCCCTTGGCCTCTCGCTGCACACTTCGCTGCCACAACAGGTTGGTTGGTGTACAAACAATGGTCCAAGCGGAGTGTTCCTCACAAGCTTGTTTGGACAATAGATCACCCTGATTGAACGAAAGGGAAAGAGGAAGATCAACAATCTTGCACAACTTGCCACCCAACTCAGAGATGGTGACTCCAACCCTACCCTGCTGACTGTGATGTGGTGTTTTTCTCATGATAGTTGCGATGTGGTGTGTGAATAAGTAACGGGAATGGATGTAAAGGTGGTCGATATGGCTCAGCTTTCTGTTCACGATCAGGTACGTGAGATTACCTCAGACCTCACACATTAACTCATGGTTTGGCCTTTTCTACATACTCATTTTGTCGAACAGATCAAGATGATGTACAATACAGGCATTCTGGTGGCCATGCATGGAGCAGCATTGGCCAATATCGTCTTTCTTCCTCCAGGGTACTGCCATGTTCCCTCTCTGGCCAGGAGACTGACCATCCACTCCACATGCATTGATTTGTGAATGTCTCAAACAAACACAAACAGAGCGGTGATGATAGAACTGTTCCCTGGTCAATACTACCGCTCCATGTACAGCCTCTACGCAACATCGTCCGGAGTGACTCCATTCACCTACCACGAGCCTTCGGTTGTTAATCTCACCCCTAATCCTGAGCGTCAGCGCGATCGTAACCTGGATGTTTCACTTGACTCCTTCTCCGTGGTGCTGCGGAAGAGCTTGCAGGCCTATCATGACAACAACCAGCTCTTCTGCCACATCAAGCAAACACCACCACCCAAGAATACGTTCTTTTGGCAAAAGTGAACTAAACTTGCTTACTGTAAATATGGTTTAGTTACACCTTTAGATGCTCACTCGACTCATCTCCCTAGATGATGCTAGGGGCACGAGTTGCGGCAGGTAAGGTGAGAAAACAACCTTCCTCTTTCTGATGCCCACTGCTAGTTCGACCCATTATACGAATCGAGCTTCTTCCATGTATGGACATAACTGTTGAGCCGAGATCGCGGTGGCGACGATCAGACCTTCTCCTCAACAATAACACCACGACCACGGCCACCTGCCGCTGGTGCCGGCGATCATCTGCTTACGCTGGTTGGCCAGCGAGAGCAGCACCCGCGAGCGCTCTGTTAGCTGGGATGCGCCCGAGCCATACTCGTGCCGCAGAAGCGCGGCCTAACGTGTACGTTAAGAGATCCAGCAACATCAAGACCAAGTGACGAAACGACCTCGTGGTCATATTCTAGGTCGCTTGTCAAAGGAAAATATGGAGTAGTCTTGCAGCGTCCTAACATCCTGACCGAACGGTAGAGTTGGTGGGCCAATGACGGTGGTGTAATCATGTGACCGGTAATGTGTAATCAGTTAACATACCGGATTGGCCAATACCTTTCGGCGCCATACTGCGGACTTATCGCCGAGAATCCTCGGCAGCCCGGAGTTTCATTTGACCGCCTCTCACATAAATGGAGCATACTTCACTCTCTTTTTCAAGATATCCACCTTCACCTGTACTCTCCCCACACCTGTGGTGTTATTCAAGTGACCACCAGCAGTGATGATGATTTCCTATCGGCTGTTCGCTATCGCTGCGGTATGCTGCATTCTCGTCTCACTTGCACAGAGCAGTGCCCTGGTGGACATACCCAAACCGGAGCCCAAGCTGGTGCCAGTTCCCTACACGCACAACTGGGTCGACTCCAACGGCGTGACGCACTTCAGCACCTGCTTCTTCACCAACTACTCCCTCACACCGCTCCTTCCTAACTCCGATCCTGACTACGTGAATGCCGGCTACGTGGGCGAGGTCGCCACGTTCGAGCTCATCCAGTCTCCTGTGGGATGGAACTCTGGCTTTCACAAGAACCCGTATCCTCAGCTGGTCTTCTTCGTGAGCGGCACAGCCCAGTTCAACGCTAGCGACGGAGCGACTCGTATCTTCAAGACCGGCGATATCTACTTTGGAGAGGATCAGCTTGCCTCGGTCGGTCACACAAGCACCAACATTGGCGCCACGCCTCTTAACCTCGCCTTCGTGCAGTTCAGGAACTGGAAGCCCACCATCAACAGACCTTGCTGGTTGAAGTGATTCTTCTCCTAGAAAGAATAAACCGTACCCAACACTTGTGAACATAGGAGTTAAGGAATGGCACGCACCAACGACACTAGATCAATGCTTCCATTGCTGATACAGAGAATGTGATCTTCGATCAATGAGTGATAAGGCCTGGTTGCACTTGAGGAGTTTGCACTTGCAGCTCGCCAGATGATTTCTGACCTATGACTGGAGGCGGTGAATCTGAAGCCCCCAAGCGTTGCTTCAGGAGCTCAAGCATATGAACTGCATACTTCTCAGCCATCTTGTGATCCTCAACCTTTGTTGTGCGAAGATCTCCACCAAGGTCCTCATGCGGAATGATACGGGCTTGGGGATAACCGTTCTCTCTGGTGATCAAAGACCAGGCCTGGATGATGTCCATCGTACAGTTTCAGAGTAAAGTCACAGTTGTGGAGGAAGAGCACTAGCGTGTCCTTACTGGCCATACGCTTGATTGTCTCTGCTAGAGTGTCATCTTTGAAGGGAGAGAATTCGGCCGAGAAAGAGCTGAGTGTAAGTAGGAGTCATATCCACCCACACAAACGTACTGGAATCGATGACCCATGCATACTCATCGGCATCAGGAAGCCAAGTCCAAGTGAACGAAGGTCGCCCATACATGAACAAGCAGTGGTTCACAGCTTGAGTATGATGTGTCTCATTCAGCCTTCTCTCCCTCTCATCAACAGGCTTATCCCTATATCCCTCCCAATTATAATGGTGACGGTCAGTGCACTCAAATCTCTGGTGTGAAGTATAAGCACGCACCAGGGCACCAGTGTGACTTGGCCGGTACTCACCCACAGTGCCACATGCTCATTGACAAATGATGTGTCGAGGTGAGAGTAGTACACAAAGAAGTGCTCCACGCCTTGTTGTAAGTGGAACTCGATCCACAGGGGAAGCCACAAGACTTCGTCCTTCCTCGTGATACGTGTGCACACGCATAAGAATCCCTCTGTATGATGGGTGCTGACTTCCTCGTCTGGGCCTTGGAAACTCGCTTGGGAAGATCCTGGTGTGTTGGGCTTCGGCCTCGCAACTGGCGTGTGTAGCGGCAAGTTGGCTAACCAGTACGCGTTGGTGAAGTTCATGGTGGAGGTGTGGCAATAGCACCCAACTTCCGAGAGTTGAGCGTCGACAGGCAGGTTGTTCAGCTTGACCAGCGAGCACATCAGCAGCGTGCATCGACCTTCCATTCTGGAACTGACCAGTTTGGCAGGCACTAAATGTCCCTCTGCGCCATCAAGCAACGTTTAGCCAAAGTGTGTTGGGCATTTGTATAATTTCGCAAGACAAACATTTCATGATGATTGGTTTTTCTTTTTTTTTTCGGAAATGTGAAAAATGTGAGAATTTACGGTGCGCAAGACAAGAGAGCGTAAGGTAACTTAAGTACTCTACGGTACTTACTCGATAGAAGAAGGAATGAAGAAAGTGGTGCGCCAGAACGTGTTCGATGTGTTGCCTGATGACGCAGAGGAGGCGGACCCAGTGCAGGCAGTACATTCGAGGAACGTCAATAAACGGAGGGCAGCACGCAGAAGGGGAAGAGGCGGAGGTGAACCGAAAGAGGGACAAGTTACCTCTGTTAAGGTAGCGATGACGGTCTGTCATGACGAAGAGGCTCGGGCACTACGAGAAGAGTCTCCCGATGGTGAATGCAATCAGGGAGAGATGACCAATGAGTCGGTGTTCAACATGTTGGACGACTTCCTCCTTTCACAAGTGCTCGGCCACCTTCATCACGCACCCACGCTGGACAGAGTCCGGGCGGTACTCACCACTCTTGTCCTTGGTGAACTTGCGCGGAATTTTAACTCCTATGCAGGTTTGCAGTAGATGGAATGCAGTGATCCTCATGGAGAAGCGCTTGTGGAAGGCTCTTGTGTGGCAAGAGTTCCGAAGGAAGCTGTCCAGCGGAAGGAAAGGAAAGAAGAAGAGGAACAAGAAAGTTGTCAAGAACGTTGTGGAGGTAGACGATAACTACCGAGACTACTACATACGCCTGTGCCACGAACGCAGAGTGAAGCAAGAGGAACAGCGCAAGCGCGACAGAGCCCGTCTGCTTCGGACGGCTCATCTCTTCAAGAAGGTGCGATGCATCCGGTTTAACACAATCGCTGTGCTGTACTCATTTCTTGCCGGCAGACTGTATACTACAAGTTTGACGGCGACTGCGCGTACGTGGCGAAACCGCATCCATGGATGAAGTGCCCACATCCTCCAGACATGTACCCTCCTAGCTCGATTGTCACCATGCTGGCGACTCAGTGTCCTATTGGCGGTGGACATTCATTCCTTGTAGGTTAACCTTGTATGACGAGGTACCAGAGTATTTCGACGCTACGAGACGGTACCCATGGTGTGAATGCCACGCCTGCGGTGTGAAGCTGGTCGTTAGCAAGCCTGAGTATTGGAAGAAGGCGCTTGATGAAGCATCTACGCACATGTTTGGTTTGTACAACCAATTTGCTTGGATCACTGAGTTTGACGACAAACAGACGAGACTGCAAGAAGCCCACAAGATCTACGCCGACTACTGTCAGCGAACCAATTTAGGACCTCTTCTCCCTCGTAAGGCGAAAGGATGTACTGATAGCAATAGCGACAGTGGCAGTGATAGTGATTGAACAATAGAAGAGCTATTCTCCCAATCAGATCCTCTTTGGTGAACCCCCATCCAGAAGATTGTCCATTACACCTTGGCCAATGGCCAGACAGAGACTAGGGTATTCCTCCTGTGAGTCCGTTGCCAGCTGAGCACGTCATGGCTTTCTATGAATTTCTCTATCTCCTGTCTCACATGGGTGCAGAGGAAAAGCCTGACCAATGCAAGCCAAGTGAGTACTTCTTTGGCCTCCCCACCCACGGTGATGGGCGTCTTCAATATGTCAGGCTATTGTCCATCATTTTGCGTGCACGCCTTCCCGGAGTCAGCCCGTCATGGCCTGTTGGTACAGCCAGACCGGGAAAAAGGAACAGGACTAGAAGGACTATCAAAGTTTGATCATCTTCTGCCACTTGCAGGAACCGGTCATGGTCTGACCAATAACCATAACCACCAAGAGGCTCGCCGAAAATCAATCCGTAATAGGTAAAATTCTGCGAGGTGATAGTGTTGATTGGTCGGTTTTGTTGCGATCAGAAACGCCGACACACTGACAACATATAAAACAACACTGGGAACGTGGTGCCACTTCATAATACAGCACCAACCACATCTTATCTTCAACAAGAAGCCTTACTACATCCATCAACAATCAACAATGTCCACCGTCTTCATCACTGGAGCTTCTGGTTTCATTGGATTCCAAGTACTCCTCTGTTCACATATTTATCTGTGGTTCTCCTTGCCCGGGCAGCTGACCATGCTCTGTGGACAGGTGGCGCGTGCATTCAGGCGCAAGGGCTACCGTGTTTACGGTCTTGTCAGGAGCGAAGGCAAGGCTGCCGCTCTTCGCAGAGAAGAGATCATCCCTGTCATCGGGTACCTTCACCATTCAACCTCGACCTTCCCTTCATGATGACCATCGCCCAGCAGCTGTGCCCCAGTAAGTAACCTGACTTATCCCTAAACCCGATGCAGAGATCAGAACAAGCCAGAGACATACATCACGTACGTCAAGAAAGCCTCAGTTATTGTGGACAATGTGCTCGACTTCACGGACTCGCCCTTCGGCAACTCGAACAAGACTTTCCTCAAGACTGTCGTTGAGGTTGCTCGCCTTTTCATCATACTGCTGTGTGCCTCATGGATGTGAACATGATGGTCTGACATGGTGGATATGATAAGCAGGCATCACAGGATGGATGGAAGCAGAAGCCCACATTCATCTACACCAGTGGCATCCTTGGCTATGGCGACCATCCCAATGAGATCATCGATGAAACCACAGTGACCGGGCACAATCCTTTCCTTCAGTGGAGGATCGAGCATGAAAAGGCAGTGGTAAGCCAGGCAGAGGTCAATGGCGTGGTGGTGCGTCCAGGCTTCGTGTAT
>CDEZ01023765.1:0-21590 GCA_000826365.1 Acanthamoeba royreba
TACTTTTATAATAATTTATATTTTACAACAATTATTAGACATTAAAATTTGACGGTATAAAAATTGAAATAATTGGACTTGAGTCCTTGACTCGCTTGTACGTGTGGAACATCGATAAGGGCGTCTGCGAGCATGTCATCGAGAATGCACATGGCGGAAGCGTGCAGGTGCGTTGTCGATAGGACCTGGGTCTGTGTTTTGTTTCCTGCGTCTACTAACTCTTATCTATGGTCACTCAGTGCTTGGCCAAGCTCGACGTAAGCGAAACGAAGGGAGCTCGTTTTTGTTCCGGAGGGAACGACAACAAACTGAACGTGTGGCAGTATTCCTCTGATGGCTCTGTACCCGCCCTTTTAGGCTACATAGAGCGACAAGAGGAGGAAAGTACGTTGAACATAGATGCGCATAAATGTTAGAATCGTTCAACTAAGCGCAAGTCCAGATCTCCATTGTTTGCTCCCTATCAGCGGGAACCGGTTAGTTACAGGGTCCAATTCTTCCTTTCTATGTACAGCTCCAGTCACATTCAATTGGTCTTCGTGAGTGCTCATCGGTATTGGCTTTCAGTTGTGTATAATCAAAGCACGTTCAAGTTTGATAAATTGCTTGCTTATCATCGTGAATCGGTGCGATGTCTCGTACACGTAAGCGGTAAAAATTTCTTCACTGATCAGATCAAGTCCTCTCTACTAATGAATGTCTATATAGATACTCTGTTCGCCTCTGGATCGCTTGATGGCTCAGTTGTGGTTTGGCAAGTGGATACGCTCGCACCACTCAAGGTATTAGATTATCCGGAAAAGTATTTCGAAAATCATGTCTTCATCAACTCCGTTAATCACATCACGGTTCTATCCGAGGTACGTGGAGTAAAGTTGTGCATCTATGGGCATCTTTGGTGATCTAAGCCGAATCACATCAGCGATTTCTTGGAGCCGCAGTTGGTCGGGGATTCAAGGTATTTGATATCACCAACGGTGATTGTGTTGTCGAATGTAAAGATGGACACGAGGCTAATGTAACACGAATTGCGTCCATGTATCAAGGGTATGCCCTTCCGTGCATCTGATCTTAGTCATACAAGAGATTGAGTACTAATCTCCTGCTTGCTGTAGCACTCGGATAATCTCTTGTTCAGAAGATTCCTCAATCAAAGTGTGGGGAGCGCAGTTGGGCAATCTACCTCAAAAGAGCGTTCCCTTGCGATATGGGTTGGTTCGCCGGGCGGGGCCCACGTCGCCCATCTGTCTGGGAGACATGTGGGGGCATTCGGACGCCGTAAACGACATGGTTGCACTTTCGGACGGCAGTCTCTGTACCTGCGGTGCAGATGGCCTTGTCATCCTCTGGAAGGATGGACGAGAACAATCGGAAATAAGGTACGAGACTACTATCCGTGCAGAGTGCATGCCTCAGGCTTATTTTTTTGGCGCATTCAGGAATCAGACGGCTAAGATATCCTTGATGCAGCACCTCCTGCTCGAATCTCCTACAGATGACGAGTTCATGGGCACAGATATGTCGGCCCAATTCGGAGAGGGGGCGAAATTACACCGAAGTCGCACTGGAAGTGAACGACGATCTAGGAAATCATCTATTTCTCAGGTATAAGCTAAACCCATTCTGCCACGTTTGAATACTGGCACATATTTAACTCCATGCTACAGATATCGGATGATCAACGGAGGGATTCGCCCAGAGAGCATCGAACAAAGCACACTAGCCCATTGAAAGCGAGCCGAGATCGTCTCAAGGAAAGCACAGGCGCAGGGGGAGGCAACATGAATCCCGCCCTTTCCTTCGATTCTCCAGGCGCGTTCTCCGAGCAGAATGATGCACGGCGAATGAGTGTCAGTGATGGTCAAGTACTGATTACTGGCGGTCAGAGGAAACGGCGAAATACTCTACGGTATCGAGGCGAACTGGACCTCGAGATGGAATCCTGCGCGACTCTTCAGCAATCTGGCTCCAGTTTCAGCGTGAGGCAACTTAGCGATAAGAGTACGAGTTTTAGACAACCGTTTGACTCAGAATACGCATAACAAACAACCACAACGTTTCGTTCTTACTGTAATTCCAGTTGATGAACTCTCTGATAGCGAAGCAGCGGCTATAGAGGGGTACTCGGCCGAGAATCCGAGGCCGACGGTGGCGAGCGATCTCTACTCGGCTCAAAGCGATCTTGTACGTATTTCCCTGTGGCATCTGCCGTATCCACTTGCTCGCCGCTGCCACTATTTTTCTGACCCTTGCATTGACTGTTGTTGTCGTTGGTTTGGCTTTTGTCGTTCCCGCTCGACAGGTTACTCTGCATCAAGGGGCGAGGTCGTTAGAGCGGGTGGTCAGCGAAGACTAGGAAGACTAGGAGGAGCCAAATCCATCGTCTCTAACTCACCCATCCCGCCCCCTTCACCTTAAACAATTTTGCTCTTTTCGTTCAAGTTGCTAATAACAATAACAACACTGTACTATCACACACCTAGCTAATGCAATGACGTTTTTCTAAGCTAGAGGTGGAAGCCGTACGATCTTCTTGGGCTCAAGACTCACGGCATTCACGAGCAGGCTCATGGGGATCAGCGAGCCGGCACTATCCTGCCTCTGCGACTCCGACTTGAGCTTCTTGCGGTATCGCAATCCGCATCTGCCGAGCTTGCGTGAGCCAGAGGGCCAGCGAGGAATGAGGCGAGGTAGCGTAACGCACGCATTGCAGAGGGTACCGCGACCCTCGGGGCCCATGCGCCATTCGGACGTCTTCACAGTACCGCAGTGGCTGCATGACCGGCCCTCGATCCGTGCCCGCGGCTTCCTCTTCTTCTGTGGGACACAAGATTCCACAGCGGATTAGAACGACCTGCATGATCGAAAGCGAGCAGGAGACGCACAGTTGGGCCAACAACGCGCAGGGAGTCAGATAGCGCTGTGGTGGCCGTAGTCGAGATCGAAGTGGAAGAAACCGGCATCGTCATCACTTGGAAGATGATGGGCTGTGCAGTGATAGTCGACACGCTCCCCGTGCTGGGTCTTGCTAGTGAGGGCAGAGGTGCGTGGAACCCTGCCGGGATCCACTGAGGAGAAGGATGCTGACCTACGTTTCCATAGTAGCTAGGTACCACCTGAGTACTTGGTGGAGTGCTGACTGCCGCGAGTGATGATACAGATCCGATGCGTGGTAACAGCGGTCTCGGTTGGGGTGGAGATCGAGGCGCGGCCGTTGGAGGAGATGACTGGGCGGCAGTTGGTGAAGACTGCTGGCACGGTTGGGAGGGAAGTAATGAAGGTAGCTGATATGTGGAATAGAGGAAGGGTGGATGTGTGTGATGGGAGTGTGCTTGAGGAGGAAGAGGAGGACAAGGAGGAAGGTGGTGTTGATGGCTTGGATGACGCTGATCATGGTGGTGTTGTTGTACAGGAAGGGATTCATGGGTGGGTGGGATCATTGCGCTGAACTGACTAAGTTGTGGGACGGGAAGCATAGGCACGTGTCGATCAAGCTGGCGGCTTGGTGGTGGGAGTAGCACACGTGGTGGTGAGCCTTGCTCGCCGTTCGCGCCTTCGTAGGGTGACCACGGAGGTGACGAGTTTGAGGCCTGCACCGTTGCTACCCAGGGCAGGGATTCAACGTGTTGTTGTGATGATGAACTGACCTCTTGATCTCTGGGCGAGCTTGGAGATGACATTGAGCCACGGGTGTCTACGTACGAGGAGGAAGATCAGCAACTTCAAGCACAAAGACGAAAGTCGATCGCGACGTGGACACCCTACGAAACATCCAACGTACCGGGAATCCTCCACCACGGCAGGGGAGCGGCGAAGAGCGAGAGGGGCGGGAGGTGTCTGGAGGTGGGTACCACTTCGACCATCACCACCACAACGAATAGACACACTATGATAGAGAAGAAGCGATCACTCGACAAGCCTTAAGGACGACAGCACGACCCAATGGGCTCCTCTGGAACACAAGTTCCTCAACTCGAGTGAACTCCTCTTGATTCAAGGATTCAGATGGGCGCGTTCAAAGAAGCTGCCTCGCCAGAGGGAGGTCTGTGTAGCACACAACCGTGGACGACGGGTGCAGCTTCTTTTCTTTGAACCGCGCGCTACCTACCCGTTCGGTACACTAACCCAGCAGGCATATCCTTACTCAGTATACGTTACCTTTTATTAACTTGTCGACAGCCCTAACTTATCCTTACCCCAGCGCTCGTGAGAGTTACGAACAGGCTCCGCGGTTTTCCAGACCAAGTATGGTACTACTACCTTATCCCATTGATCTGCAGATGGCACTGACCTTTCACCAACTTTGCGGGGGCCAGTATTAAGACCACGTTCACCCATTTCCAAACCCCAGCAGGCGTTGGTGACGTTGAATGTCATACTCATCCTGCCCATCTTGAGCCGACCTGCCACCAAGGGGCTCACTCACCGTACGGTGGCTGCTTCCTCCGCCCTGATCAGCGTGGATGTGTATCACACCACACAAGTGACATGCTGTGTGTTGGTGGAGACAGAAGCGGCATAGGTGCAAGCGTCCTTGAGAATTTCTCCATACAAGAGCAGTTTCTGTTCTTATCAGGGAAAACTATGCAATATCTCTTGTTGATGCTCTTTGTTTGGAAAAAAATAAACAATCAAGGGATATGCACTGGCCTTCTCCTTCGAGTAGGTTGCATTCTCTGTCAACGGCAATGATATATGCTAAGAAAGGCTTCTATCTTGACCTGTCCAGGTTGAATCATGTGTATTACCCATTAGTTTTCTTTCCATTTCCTTCTTGTTTCCTTTTCTTTCTCCTTCAAAAGAGACATGCTGCTGCGTCAGCGCTCGCGTGACAGGGGCCTGCGGGACGAAGGCCATCACGTCGCCGACCACGACGACGAAGATGAAGACTATGATGACGGCCACAGGGAAGGCATGGCCAGGGTTGGGTCTCCCTACCTGCGTCTTTCGACGACCCCGTATACCAATGAGAACGAGATGGAACTGGTCGAGCTGCACAGCAACCCCACCACCTCGTCGTCTAGAGTTGGTCATGATGCCAATGCCGATGCCGAAGAAGAAGAAGAAGAAGAAGATGAAGTAGAGGACAAGGACGTTGAAGGGCCACTCGTGGTGAAGCAGAAGAAAACGCGCGGTAGTCTCGTTGCTGCGGATGCACACTTGATGGTGGCGAAGGAGGCAACATCACAAGAGGAAGAGGATGAAGAGGACGAAGCTGTGGTCGCCATGACAGGTTCGGTGAACCAGGAAGTGGTCGGCGACGCGGAGGCTGCGGAAGCACTGGCGGAGCGGGAGAACAGGCGGGCGCGCAAGCGAGCGCGACGTATCGTGGGAGTGACCGTGCACCTGCTCGTGAGCTTCTTGGTCCTGTCCCTCGCCATCCGCTACCTACCGTCCACCTCGCTCCCCGAATCTCACCTTCTGCGCGGTATTGCGTTCTCATCCTGCGCCGTCGTTTTCGATCTTGGAGCTTCGTTCTTCAGAGATCTTCTTCGTTCTTCAGAGCTGATGGACGAATTCTCTCCGTATGTATAGAGATCATGCGAAACGAGCGGATTAGCTGGGCCGGGATAGCAGTGTGGCACCTGTTGCTGGTGTCGGGCTTTGTTTTCGTTGCTCATATTACGGAGAAGCGGCCTAACCCTTTTCTCAGCAGACGCGGACACTACTGGGTAAGTGTGACCTTGTCTTGTCTTACCTCAGCTTGTTCACTGATCTCCAGGCACTGTTAGGAAATATGCAAGCTATTGGCCTCAGGTCCTTTGCTCTTCTTCGTTGGTCCAGTTTTTGCCTTAGCTGTGCGTACGTCTGCTCTGCTCCTTGCTTTGTTTGCGATTTCAATAGTGAGCGTACGTTCTACGTTCAGCAAGGTCCAACCCGCAGTCGGTCACCACAGATGTGACAGAGCAAATTATAGGGACTTTTTTGAGAATCGATGCACAAACCAACGCTGAAGAGTTTACACTTGTATATAACTATTTATTCTTCATCGTTCCCTTCTACGCTGGATTGCACATCACCTACATGGACAAGAACCTCTTTCTTCGTGCTGTGGGCGATAAGGCAAGAATCTTTCCCGTGATTCATGCGAGATCAGACGCTGACACTTCTGAAACCAGCTGGTGGTGCCCAGTAGGTGGAAGACCTACACTCGAAAGGAGCTGATTGCCTTGGCAGCGTTAGTGACTTTTCTGCTCTCCGTTTCGGCTCTTCATATTGTTCTCCTTGTACATCTAACAGCTCCTCCATATTTTTGGTTGTTTGGATTAAGCTTTTATCATTAACCAGGCTCTCGATGGGGTCCTCCTTTGGTATGTCCTCGCCTATGGCGTCGTCGTGGCAGCCATTGGCATCGTCAGTTTGCTCTTGCGAAGAACACATGAGATTCATGTGCACCATTATCTCTTTGGTAACGATAGACTTGAATGAAATATCTGCCATGCCTTGACTCATAGTTGGCCCACATAATAGGTTTGGTCCTGCTGCCACTCCCACGAGCATTCAACCCTGTCTCTGCGTGCACTATGGCTGCAGCCGCCGGTGTCTATGTGGAAGGTACTATTCTCCATCCAAATGACTCATAAAATAGCTATTCCTTACATATTGGCACACTCTTTGTAGGTATTGCTCGATGGAGCATGGCCTCCTTGTGGGATCGCTTGTCGCCACACACATGAATGGAACTTTGCCAGGTATCGAACCGCCGTCAACATACCTGGCATTTTCAGCCTGGAATACCAAAAACATTTCCGACCAGGCGTGGAATTTGACAAATTTATTGGGCGTAACGCGCAGACATGGGTTGTGAATTTCACGGGRTRCATCCCTAGACCGTGAAGCGGAGGCAAGACAAGGAGGCCAAAGTGGGAAGGGAGAGGAAGGGGGCTGAAAAACCCCGCCCTTTGCACGACCGCCTGTGAGTGCAGAGCTGTAATTGCAGCACGAGCTCCCTCCGGCTTTTGGTCTCCCTTTGTTCAATCAAGTCTTGCATTCGAATTTCAACTTCAACAGAGCTCGAGGAGTGAACATAGAACAGAAAAGAGATTTTYTGGRAGGGTGAGATCACTCCTTCCTTCCCCTTTAGTTTTTAGGTACCAGTGTGATCAAACGTCAGAGATAGCCTCCTTCTCTTCATCTTCTTCGCTTGTACTTCATCTTTTTCGTTCTTTTTTTCGCTCCCCCCGTCGTTTTTCGTTCTATTGGAGGTCATTCTTCCGCGGAGAAGTGGAACAACGGCGCATCTGTTTATCGCCCTAACCTGACCCTGATACTGAACAAATAGGTTTTTCGACATACATGGAGGCCCTACGTGTTCCTCACGAGGTGGTCCCCGCGGATGGGGACCCGCCCGACAAGCGTCACTTGCGCATGGAACTCTCGGCAGCAGGTACCTGCGTTTGCGTCCAAATTGGTTTCAAGCGTGTGGCTGTTGTTGTGCATTCAATGTATTAATAGGTTGACCACACCGGTGACTCAAACGAACTGTGTAACCATCAAAAAAGAGTTAAACAAGAGAGTACTAACACTGTTTTGTCTCCTACTACTTTTTTTTGTACCGTGGTACAACTCCAGAAATGATGCTGGAGCAGGAGCTGGAAAAGCTGACCACGGAAGAGCTCAAGCGACTCATCGACGAAGGCGATATGGAGTGGGCCAGCGACGGCCTCGACAATCACAACAATAACTTTCATCAGCAGGGAGGCGATGTTGCGAGCGGGAGCACGGATCATCTCGACCGCCTAAGCCGTTCGAGCGAAATCGTTGCCGAGGGGCCTTCAAGGAAAGCCTCTCGGGAGCAAACGGCAGAGAAAAGGAAGTCTGAGCGGGAGGAAGCGCGAGATATTATCTATTTCGTGCAGACCAAGGGTTTTGAGGGCATCGCCGAAGAAGAATGGGAAAGCGACGAACTCGACGAGCTGGAAGAGCTAAAGAGGGAAATTGATCGCATCCAGGAAGAGCTTAGGTTCCAGAGGTGCGTTTCGTTTGGTCGATCATCACTATTCAACGCCTGCCACTTACACATTCATTCCTTGGGTGATTTGGATTAGAGAGTTGAAGGAGTTCGAGCGGCGCTTGCGGACAATGTCAACGTACGAGTTGAAAGTGTTAGTCGGTCGAATGGAAGAGCGGGAGACAGATCGGTACCGCCGCCGTCGAGGCAAGGAACGAAGTGCTACGATTTCAAACGATGGAAGCCTCGCCACGACATGTCCATCGAGTCCAGATGATCAAGAGAGCCGCTTCTTCGATGAAATGTGCGACACTCTCAAGGCGATGCTACATCAAGCCATCGCCGAGCGTAATGCTCAAAAGGAGATGCACGGGGACGAAGATGAAGCCGATGAAGTGGATGACATCGAAAACGAACAGGAAGTTGACGACAGTGATGAGGGGAGCAGCAGCGAAGGCAGCGGCAGGAAAAAGTTGAAGAAACTCAGGAAGAAGCGCAGTGAGGACCTACTCGGCGAGAAACGAAAGAAGCGGAAGGGCAAGCGCATCAATAACCTTTTCAACACACTCATTTCATCAAAACATCGCGAGAATCGCAAGGGTGCCAAGGCGGCCGATTCCAACGAGCATCCGGTTACTGACGGCACCGAAGTTCCTCACGAAGACGCCGAAGGAGAAAGCGAGAAACTCTCCGGATCAAGTGGCAGTTGGCTCAAAGTCAAGGGTGGCAAGCGAGGCAAGAAGTCCAAAAAGTCGAAGGATAAGAAAAGCAAGCCCAAGAGGAAAGATAGTAAAGGCTCAGCGATATCATCTATGTTACCCTCGTTCGCCCTCGGATCGCGCATCAAATTCCCCACCGACCTGGAGCAGATGAGTGTAATCGCTCGGCCCAGCATCTTTGATGAATCCATTCTTGAGGGTTGGCTCTATCGTCGGAAGGAAAAGGGCATGCGAAAGACATGGGTCAAGGTACTACCTTCACAGAGATGTTACATGATCATCTAGCTTGGACTCACCATCGTCCCAATGTACATAGAGGTGGGGTGTCATTATGAAGGGTCGGTTCCTCCTTTATGATGAGAAACAGAAGGAAAAGGTGCAAGAGTGGGACCTCATGTTTGTGAAGGCTCAGCCCGGTGTGGCAAAAGTCAAGCGCAAAGATTCCAAGGGATTTCTTCCATCAAAAGAACTTGGAGACAACGAGCGCCACAGTGAGACCGACGCCGACGCCCCTACGGGTAGCATCGGTGTTGTTCGTCAGCGATCGGCATCGCTCACCTCATCTTCCCCCTCCCCTTCCCCTCAATGTCCATCTCCCCGTCCTCCTCCGCGCAATGACAGCGTTGTCGGCTTGGTTGCCTCTACTCCATCACCTTCCTCTCGCACCTCTTCGCCTCGGACATCGCCAGCCACGTCCTCATCTGCGGTAGAGACTCGACCTAGAGATTCACCGTATGAGAGTCGCTCATCACCGACGAAATCTGTCTCAGCTAGTTCCCTTCACTTCTTCGAGCTCATGACCCGGGAAGAAACCATACGATTCCTTTCGCCTTCGGAGAGAGAAAACGAGGAGTGGGTAGAAGTGATCAACCGGGAGCGAGACACTCTCGTCACGTGCATGCTTCTTGCTGGCGATGATGACGAAAGCAAGGAGCGTGCTGACAATGATGGTGGTAATGAGAACGCAGCAGAGGAGCCATCCGATGGCAAGCTCAGTATCACTGAGAGCCGACGCCTTCTGCGCGCGATCATGGAGGATGATTCGGCAGCTCAGATTCGAGATAGCAAGGAGGAAGTCCGCGATGAACTCCAAGAAGAGATCAAAGGGAAGGAAGCCGAAGCTCCCGAGTCACCAAGGAAGAGTTTCGATTCTCACGACATGGCCAATGCTAACAAGCGGAAGAACACGGGCGAGCGATTACTACGGTGGTCAACCAATCTGCATTGTGCAGATTGTGGCGAATCCAGTCCTGGTAAACCTCACTGTTCTTAGTGGGCCCGTATGCATTGGCTAACTTCTACACAGAGTGGGCGTCCATTAACTACGGTATATTCATCTGCCTGGGCTGTTCTGGCATCCATCGGAGCCTCGGCGTGCATATCTCGCAAGTTCGTTCGACGGTGCTTGATCGATGGCGTATGGAAGACATTGAGCTCATCCGATCCGTAGGCAACCGTAAGTTCAACGAACAATGGAGGGAGCGGTATGTCTAGTCCGTGTATTTGATTTACCGATGAGCTGACGCAGACTGAACGCGCAGCGTGGAGCGGATACTTGAGGGACCTTACGGTGAACAGTTCAAGGCGAACTTTGCAGAGGCAGCCGACAGTGAATACTGCCATCTCCGATCCGATGTTTCTGTGTACGTGTGTTGAATATCTCATGTTGCGTTGCTGCAGTGTTCTCACCGGTTTGTTCTCAGGGAGGTGCGGCGTAAGTTCCTCAGAGTCAAGTACGCTGGGGATCTGGCGTCCGTGCTGGGAGTGCCTCGCCAGTGTACGATTATCATCTCCTCCAAGAACGGTGACGACCTCTAGAAGAGGATGACATTGAACATGGAAGCAGAGCATCAACGCATTTTTATACTCAAGAAATCAGTGACCGTGAGGATTGTGTGTGAACACTCCTCATGCGTCACTTGGCAACGTTACATGAAATAAACGCAAACTCAACAATACCCAAAGACGTACGGGACCATTGAATGTTCACCACTTTTCTGACTCCTTGCGTGGTTGGAGGCGTTGCTTGTGCCACGAAGGCTGCTTGCTCTGGTCCTTCCCCAACAACGGATCGAATACCGAGTAGATCTCTTCCTCTTCTTTCATCTGTTTATGCCCTAATGAGAAATCAACGACAGAGACAGGCATGCATTGATCGTACCTGGCCTCCTATCTTTTCAAACTTGAGCACATGTTGCTTCCACTCCTTGTCGGGCTGCTTGAGGGAGCTTTGAAACTTTTGCAGCGCTTCCGTTGTCTTTTGCCAACCGTGATAGTTAGTGTTACTATCCACAGTGAACTCCGATAAGGGGGGAATCTGGCGCACCTGCTTTTGCCTATCGTCCCCACGCTTCTTCGACCTTTCCTTGTACTTCTGCCGCTGCTCGGCAAGGGGATCGATTGCGCCCGACTTCGCACTCTTGGTATCACTTTCGGCTGTCGAGGAGGTTGCCTGCTTTTTGAAGGAAAGGAGCGACTTCTTGAGCTGTTGAAACTCATTACGCAGCTCCTCCTTTTCACGTTCCCGCCGACCCATCACCTCCTCATAGGCTGAAGGCACCGCAGCCTTTTCTGAGGTAGTTTTAGTATCCTCATCACTGGCTTTTCTGTTGGCTTGCTTTTTAGCATTTCTACTGCTGAGCTTACTTTCTTTCACTCCACCGTCGCTATCATTGTCGCTTCCACTATTGTCCTCCACCCGCCGCCGCTTTCTGTCCTTCGCATCTTGCCGCTTTCGCTGCCCCCCTGTGCTAACCTCTTCCTCATCGTCGTACTTACTCGAGCGGGATGTAGAAGTGCTCGAAGATGTTGGACGATCATCTTTGTCACTCTTGGAGCTGCTAGGCTTGGCCGATTCGCTGGCGGAACTAATTGAGTGGCTGCTCTTCATGCGTGGCTTGAATGTCACCTCTTCTTCTTCCTCCTCGCCACCTTCCTCGCCGAAGGAAAGCAATGCTGCATTCCTTTGAGATCATGATTCACGCCGTACACAGGAAATGTAAGGCCTTTGTGTACATGAGCTCTGAGTACAGGTGAGGAATGTACCTCTTCTTTCTAATTTCAGGCCGCTCAACAACAGGCTTTGTATCCTGTTCATCCGCCTTCTTCTTGATGCCGAGGGCATACAAATCGCGTGGCAAGATGTCATCAAAAGGATTCGAGAGCACCTCGGCAGCGAGGATACGTGGCGGAAAGAGAGGCCTTTCATCCTCGCCGACTTCAGACTCGCCCAGCTTGAGCACGTTGAAGATTGTGTTGCCGGTCACCTGTCAAACATCACGACCGGTCGGTTAGATAAGCAACCCAGTGACACTCCCTCCTGCATGGTCTATCAACTTCATCAATGACGATGCATTGCACAACCAAAGTGAGCACCTTGCCAAAGAGAGTGTTCTTGTTATCGAGCTCCGGCGTAGCGGCAAGGGTGATGAAGAACTGGGAGCGATTGCTGTTCTTGCCCGTGCAGGCCATCCCCACCATACCGCGGTGTCGATAGCGCAAGCGAGAGTGAAACTCATCCTGGAACGGTGCTCCATAGATCGACTCGCCACCTACACAGCAGGAACAGCAGTTAATTTAAATACCTTTTTATATTTTTAATCGAGTTTCTGGAGATTGATCAAATTTAATTAATAATATGAGAAATGAGTAAAAGAATTAAAAGAAGATAATATTCGAAGAATTTAAAAGAATTTAAAAGTACCGAAGCCAGTGCCAGTGGGATCGCCGCCTTGAACGATGAAGTCCTTGACGATGCGGTGGAAGATGGTGTTGTCGTAGTAGCCCTCGAGGCACAGCTGCACGAAATTGCGGCACGCCTTGGGCGCCTCCCGCGGCCACAATTCGATGTCAATGTCCCCCACGGTGGTCTTGAGCAGCACCTTGCCGTTGGTGGCAGGCTCGAGTGCGTACACGCCCAACGACATCAGCGATTCTTGAGAATGTCCTCAATCAATTAATCCAATCATAAAAATTTCAAACTTTCAGAAACGATATAAAAAAGTTCGAAATGAAATCAATTTGGTCCAATTTGAAACAAGATTCGAAATCAGTTTGAAATGGGTTGATATGTCGACATTAAAATTTGCGCTCGGGCTGATTGGCCAATCCAATCGGGCGGTACGGATCGGACCGATACATTACTTGTTCCGAGTACACACAACGCTCCGAGGAGGAAGTAACGAAGAGGGAAGGAAGGACACACCGTACTCCTCCTTACGAAGAACCAGTCATGGCGTGGTCTGCCCCCTCCTCGGTGGGCGCGAAATGGAAGCCTATGGAGGCCATGGGGTTTGGTACGCTCAACCTTTCCTTCCCTCTCATAGAGAAGAAATCTCTTTCGCGGGATCCATCTCCGCTCGTTCTTTCTTCGTTTTCGATCTTTTGTAAAGATGAACGTGGCCACTTGCGTTCAAGAGATTCGGAGCATTACACTAGGGCACAAATCTCTTTCTCCTCCCTAAGCACGGCACTCAGAAGAATAAAGGCAGGCCCTATATTAAGTCACTAAGGAAACGTTAAGATAAATATTTCACATAAATAGTACCACTTTCTCTTTATTAGAGATAAAGAAATAAGAAATACAAAAGTTTGGGTTAGGTCGTGACCGAGTGCTGTTTATGTTGCTCCTGCAGCGATTTTTCCCTACCGCCCGGCTCCCGGTGCGCAGTTCCAGCTGCCCTTCAAGCTCGGCGACAAGATACGGTACTTGTTGCACACTTCATTCTTTGCTTCTTTGTGCGTTGGACGGGAAAAAGAGTTGACCATCGGGACATCCTCTCTTGTTCAGCGTTCAAGAGGAGATCGACGGATGGTATCGAGGCAGTCTCATCGTCGAACCGCGTGAGCATGACACGGATCGCACGGTACACCTCACTCTATTATATTGCAGTCTCATACAAGGTCCTCACAACTGACCTCAACGTTCTGTGTTCTGTGTGGATTCCTTCATACAGCCGAAGGAGGTGAAGGGCATCTTCCCCAAGCCGTACGTGTCGCTCAAGCGCGATCTGGATAATGATCCCATCACCAAGGAGCTGCGTGGCGTGCTGCGTGAATGGGGCTCGCTCATGCGTCAATACTATCTTGTACCGAACTCTTGGCTTGTTCACGAAAAGAATTCCTTGGTGATGAGCATCCTTGACACGACTGCTGTTGCAGGAGAGACGCATGCGGGAGTTTTCGCTGATAAAGGATCGTATGAAGGTGCTCCTCGATTGGCATCGCATCATCACCTCGCCTCACACGCCCGCGGTACCTGCCAGCTGCCCCTGATAGCTCTCACGTGGAGGCAAACTAACTTTGTGCTCTGATTCAACCGATGTAGAAAGCTCTGGCTGAGCTTAAGCCGCGCGTGATGAGTAACATCGAAGAAGGCAGACGTCTGCTTGGTTTGGACATGATCGTGAAGACTGCATCGGGCGATCCGGCCACGGAGAACAACACGCCGGTTCTTAAGCTGTATCGCAAGGTACCGCTTCTCCACAGCTTGGAAGTCTTTGTCCTAATGAAGTTGAAGCTCACGCCATGGATAACTCTCCTCAGCACAAAGAATTGGCCTCCAAGGATGCTGTCCCGGCTGCAAGCAAGGATATCGAAAAGACCAGGACCACTGACAAGAGCGTACGTCTATGCACGTTGATCATCTCTTTTGATGAGCGCGTTTAACACCAACTATCAATCGCGTAGCCGCTGAGTCTCTCGCGAAGCGACCTGGCTTCGTCGCAATCATCTACCGATATAAGTGGGATAAAGAGCGCGAAGCTTATTGCTATCAACACAGCCAAGGAACTTACTCAGCACTGTCTTCTTCTGGAACTTAAGGTTTCAATGTGTCAGGTATGGGTCCTTCTCACCTGTGTTATGACTCTACTGGATGAAGTTCCGAGAGGACGTTCTGGTGCTGATGTTGCTTGCTTATCATCGTCAGGTCGGCGAACCTACCGAGCTCTTCTTCTCCCTGTACAGCGCGAGGAGCGGCCAGTGCTTCACCGAGGAATTCAAGGTGGGCCTCACAGCAAATGGTCTTCCTCCTGATATCAATGCAATCGGCACCATTAAGTCGTGGTTTGAGGTACATTGTTCTTGCTGCTGAGCTCGATCGCCTTGTGCTTATCCTGATCGTCGTCTGGCTGCAATTCCAGGTGACTGAGATTAATGGAGGCGATGTGTACCTTGTATGCCGCATGGTGCGAAAGGGTCAGCTCGTGTGGGACGACAGCGCTAAGGCCAAAAAGGAGGTGAAGGATGACGAAGCACTTCGACGCCCTTTTGCATGTGGCGTGATCTCACTGGCCGAGCTTGGCCTTGCTCTGGGCAAAGAGAGCGAGCATTCGATGAAGATGTTCGGTGCCAAGGAAGAGGAAAAGTTTGCCTCCTTGCCTGACCGTACGCCCTCCCTCTGGGACTTGTGCAACACGACGCTTACTTCCTTCATAATGTTCAGTCATCATTCAAAACGCCTCGGCTCTTCAGTCGCAATCGAGAGGTTCCGTCACAATCGGACTTCACCTCTTCGGTGGAAACTATGACCATGTACGTCTTGTAAGAAGAAGATGCTCCATGAGAACAAGAGTGACTAAGTTGTTATGTGACCCATTGCAGGTCATCAAGTCCTTCCCTGATCTCAACAAGTATCCCTTGCAGCAGAAGTTCTCCCTAAACGAAGGGTCCAACCGTAACGATATGTACATTACTCTTGATAGCGCCACGGTATCGACTGAAGCTGGAGACAAGAATCTAGAGGTGCTCTTCACTGCTACCCAAGCACATGTTACATCGACACGTTCTGATATCTAGATTGGTCTTTCACATGTGACAGCTGCTTGTGGGTGTCCGGGATGACAATGGCTACCCGGTCAACAACTGCTTGTTTTCAGGCTCGGGAGAGAAACCTCTCACCGAGTTCAAGTCCTTTGTTCTGTACAAGTGTGGAAACCCTGTGTGGCGAGAAACCTTCCGCGTCAATATCAAGCCTGAGGACTACCCTCGATGTCATTTGTATTTTACCTTCCAGGTACGCAAGCCCACATTCGGTGCATGAATCAAGATCTAGACTCATCCTCACCATCGTCCACTGTGTTTGTGCAGACCATGGGAAAGAAAGGTGCTAAGGTCGTAAGCAACGGTTTCCTCCGCCTCACAAATGGAGACGGCACCGTCGTTGCGGATGGCACGAAGGAGATCACTACATTCAAGCCCCCCAAGGCGATGGATGAACGTGCATTCTATCTTCGTCCCGGTAGGTTTTACTTGGCATTCCGTCCGTTGAAAGTCGACCGACACGTGAACTTACATCAATGATGACACAGATGCCTCAAGCAAGGTTGTGCTACGCAAGGGAGAAGTCATCAAGGTGAAATCCTCATTGTGCTCCACCTACCTTACCCAAAACTGTACGTACTGTCTGGTTGTTTCGTTTGTGAATACACGACTCATCCTGTTTTTGATGGAATGCACGAACAATAGCGTCAATGCTTGGTCTGTTGCAATGGCGACAGCAGACCGATCTAGCTGGAATGCTCAACAAGTTCTCCTTCGTGGACCAAAACGAGATTGTCAAGTTCCTTCGCGAAACCTTCGACTCACTCTTCGCCATTCTCGTATCGCCCAACTGCCAGAACAACACCAAGCTCTCACTTCAAGTCTATGACGCAGTTGTCAACACCATCCAGCTTCTCTACGACGAAAAGCAGGGCCAGTCCACCCACAGGACCGCTCTTGATAACTACATTCAGCATTATCAGCACGCTGAGCTTAAAAAACCTGCAGCAGGACCAACGTCACCTCCTCCAACATCCCCTGCATCCAACTTCAGAACGAAGCCGGCCGTTTCTCCTCCCTCTCCCGGACGACAGAATGAGCCATCTGGAGATACAGAAAACAACTTTGCGAAGATGCACAAGAACCTCATGTTTTGTCTCCGAGAGCAGTTCAAGGAATTGACGACCACTACGACACCCTCGCCAAGCTCTGGCAAGAAGCTTATTCCGACCGTCAAGGCGCTGGAGTACCTCCTCAAGTTCCTTCTGGCCTCACGCAGTCTTTACGATCGGATCAACTCTCAAGAGGCTCTTCGCACGTACGCATAGTATCTCTATGTTCTAGCCGTGTCTCCGTGACGCTCAGGTATCTCTCGAATGAACTACAGTAAGGAAGAGTTCAAGCGCGACATGGCGAGCTTCTTCGATGTGTTCAATGAGCTGATGGCGCAGAAGGCCGATTGGCTGATCGGAGCCCAAACACTCGCTGTCAGACATTTCTCAAGGTATCGGACGGGCAGTTTCTTCTCGCTCGAAGTCACTTACATTGACGAGTGTATTTCAGATTCTTTGCCCATCTTGAATCGTTGTTCTCAATCCAAGAGAGGAGCTCGATTGCAGGCAAGTTCTTAGACAGTGTGAAGGGCAACAGCAGCACACGACTCAATGTCGAGAAGTTGATGCTGATTCACTCTATCATCAGTGACTCACTCTTCCAGAACGCCGGCACGCCTCTTTTATCCGTCCTTGGTGTGAGGACTTTACCTGATCTAACCCAACGATGATCAATAGGAGCGCGTAAGCAGATGCTGCCGGTCATTCTATCCAACTTGAAGCAGTTCTTCAGCGCATCAGACAAATTGGAGGAGAAGCGCGAATGCATATCTGTGCTCTTTATCTTACTCGAGCAGTTACAGACAACCCTTGCGGTACTGCGCCATATGTTGACTTAGGTCAGCTTCGTAAACCTTAATTGTTTTTGTCACGTCAGTCGGAGACGAATGTGTGGGATTCGGGCATAGCCTCAGTGCTGCCTGAGCTGTTGCAAGCCGTCGATCACGTCAGCCAAGCTAACGATAAGGCCATGCAAGCGGATATCGTGATGTGTCTGCTCTCCATACTCTATCTTCTTGCACCGCAGAGCTACCMGCCCTTCTTGCAATCCCTCAACGGCGAAGATGAGATTCGGGTACGCCAACGTTTGGTTCTCCCCTGCACCCAAAGTTACACCCCTTACCCACTTGTGTGCGTGGGCATACAGAAAACCCTGATCGCTCTCTTCCGCAACTTGGCCGGACTGATCGCGGAGCGGCCGGCGTTCCCTGAGAATTGGTTTGGACTGCAAATGTTCCAGTACAAGACCATCTCGAAGGTGATCTCTGTGATGGCCGACATCTTGCCCCTTCGTCTTAACTTCCTCTCGGGAGAGCCACCTAAGCCTGCCGGCGGCAGCTCCTTCCGTGGGCCTTCTTCCTCCGGCTCTGCCCCCGGTCGTCTACCTCCAGGAGTCCCGGTGCGCAGTGGCACGGGCAGCGGCTTGGCTGGATCAGTTTCTCTATCCAACTTCATGAATCCTCATTCGAGCGGGCTGGCTTCGGGCGCTTCGGGCGCTTCGAGCTCTCCGGGAGCGCCAGGTTCTCCCGTACCGAACGGTACAACGGCGAGCCCTAGTGTCGCGCGCGGCAACGTTGCCAACCGCTTCCTTCAATCCGTCAATACATCCGGAGGAGGGCAGCCAGGACCCTCATCACCTTCGCCTTCTCCCGGCTCACCAGCTTTCCCGAGACCAGGAGGAGGAAGTCAGATTGGATCAGGCTCTCCTGGTGGACCTCCAGGTCGATTCCCTCCATCTACACCACCTCGTTCCATCCCGGGTGCACCCGGTTCTCCTGCACCTGCGGCTGCACCTGCCCCTGCACCTGAGGGTGTCGTGGGTTCACCATCTGTAAATGGTGGTCAGGCTGCAGGTGCACCTTTAGGCTCTTCGTCGTCCGGCACTACTGGCGCGTACGCAAACCATCAGCCTTGGTGTACTATACTTGCATTCTTAACTCCGATTTGTTGGCTACAGTCCACCAGGATCTCCGGCTGGCCTAAGAACCAACACAATCTCGCGTGTTGCTCCTCCCAACCGACGTTTGTCCAACAGCCCTATCGCTCAGCCCGGAAGCGTTGTTGGTACGGAAGTAACAGCCAACGTGAGTGCTGAAACTATGAGTTTAACTCCGAACCATTCATTACAGGCCGTGGTCTGCCTCTACCAAGGCGTAAGATCGGAACAGAGCCAGCCCAAGACTCTGCTGTCATGATGGAGAGGAAGGTGTTTGAAGGGTTCTTCACTCTCACCTTCAACTTCATCACGGCGGGTCCTCTCACCATGGAGAAGTTCACCTCTCAGAAGCAGGCTCTCATCCATACTGAGTACGATCGTCCCATCGCCACTGAATTCTTTGTTCGGCTTTGAATAAGTGGCCCTATAGATATGGAGACATGCGTCTGCCAGTGATGAATCACTTCAAGAAGGTCTGGAATGTGCTTGGACCCAGACAAACCATGTTCATCAAGGTCACCACTCTTTGCCTTTGTGTCCGTCCTCTTTGCTAAACCCCTCTTTGCAGGCCCTCGTTGGTCCATTCCTGGAGCTAGCCATGCTTGAGGAGCCGCAGCTCAAGGAATCCGGTCTCACTCTCTACTTCTCCACGTTGACCCGAGAGTTCAGGTACCTCACCTTCTCACTGCATTGATTCCAACATCGAGGTATCGTGCTGATCAGGTAAATGCAGTGCTACGCGTACCTTCCGTGGAGTCGAGACACAGACCATCGATGCGTTGGACAAGATTGTGAATGAACGCTTCGCAGCTAACTCTTCCACCAGCACCTTCACGTACGTCTCATATCGGGCTTGCATTCATCCCAGGTGATAGAGTGAACTCAGTTTGTGCCACATACGCAGTGGCCTCAGTAAGAGCGGTTCGGTCATCTCGCGCCCAGCTGGCTCGATGATCACATCCGTCACGTCGAGTCAAGCCCAACAGGCTGCCGAGGCCTTCAAGGTAGGAGCCTGCTTAGACAAACAATTGAGCATTTCTCCTTACCGTTCACTGCGTTTCCAAAGAAATACTTCAGGGCGACCCTCAAGGAGCGCTTCGAGGCCGAGAAGGACGAAGCACTCAAGGAATATGGTATGTCGGACTTAAAACTTGTCTCCAATGAGCTTGGAATGGAAACTCAATCATCTGTTGAAACCGACTATAGGCTTGTCATTCCTTCAGGACATGGAAAAGATCGTCGATCTATTCACTTCACTCCGTGTGCTGCCCAAAGCCTACGATGACGATCGTACCGATGCAACGCTTCAGCTCATGCAATATCTCAAACAAACTGATCGTCAGGACAAGTATGTCAAATACGTTCACGGTACGAACCAAGCTGTTTCTGTTTCTACTGGCACAGCATTGGTTAATATCATCGGACTACCATCACAGATCTCTGCAAGCAGCATGAAGATAACAACAATCAGGTGGAGGCTGGTCTTACGCTGCTTCTGCACGCAGAATTGTACGATTGGAACGAAGATACCGTTCCACCTATGGGTCCCATCACCAACAGTGAGATCGCTTGGGAACGCAAGGTACACGCGCCCTGTGCATTATTCAATGGCTAGTTCCGACAATGACTCTATCCCCTTCATTCAGGAACGTCTGTACTTCCAAGCGATCGACTTCTTTGATCACGGCAAGGCATGGGAGAAGGCCATCGACCTGATGGAAAAGTTGCGCCTGCAATACCAGCGAATCTTCTTTGATTACAGCAAGCTATCGACTGTGTTGGTACGTTCTTAATACCTTTCATTGTGTGCACGTGTATGGATGCTAACGTAAGTATCGGCCGAACAACAGTCGCGTCAGGCTCGCTTTTTCAGTTCGATCGTGAGTGAAGAACGCTTTTACTCGGATTACTTCTACGTGGGCTTCTTCGGAAAGGGCTTCCCCTCGAATCTGGCCAACAAGCAGTTCATCTACAAGGGCTATGAACTTGAGGTACCTTCTTCCTTCTTCGTCGAGTATGCATGGAGTGCTGACATAGATTGAATCTGTGTCCATCAACAGCACTCAAGGGACTTCCAAGCGCGAATTCTTGCTCTGTGGCCGGCAGCTGAGATTCTTACCTTCACTGAGCCACCAGGCGATGAGATCAAGAACAGGTGTGTAGAATGAAGGTTACCTGCTTTCTGATGAAGGTTTATGCGCTGATGAACTTTCTTCCCATTGCACAGCTACAAGCAACATCTGCAGATCTTCACCGTAAAGTCGGCCTCTGTAGAAGAGATGGAGGGTAAGGAACGGGTAGTGAATGAGCGCATGCCCCCGGCGATCAAGAAGTTTATCATGGGTAACGATGTTAAGGTGTTTGTCTACGCGAAACCGTTCAGGAAAGACAAGCAAAAGAACAAGGAGAACGAGTTTGAGGTAACTTCCATCCTCTAACAAATGACGACATTCGAATAGCCTAACCGGGTTTCGACATCACGTAGGACCTCTGGATCCGTAACTCCTATTTCATGACCAGCGAAGCCTTCCCGGGCATTCGTCGTCGCTCTGAGATCACAGAGAATCGCGTTGTTGAAGTTACGCCCATTCAGAATGCCGTCAACTCGATGCACTCAAAGAACGAAGAACTCAAGGAGATCATCATCAAGTACGCGTTCGCTATCTTCATCGTCCCAAGCTTTTCGCCTTGCTCACTTGTCTAAACTGCTTTCTGCCTTTTTGTTAACTAGATACGCTACGTCACGTGATGAGAACATCAATATCAATCCGTTCACGATGGTGCTCAACGGTGTGATTGACGCTGCTGTCGCCGGTGGTGTGGCCATGTACCAGAAGGCCTTCCTCACGCCGGCCTATGCCTCTGCCAATCCGGGTGACAGTCAACTGATCAACAAACTCAAGAACAACATTCTGTATCAAACCGACATTCTTGAGAAGGGCCTCAATATCCACGCCCTCGTGTGCAGCGCCGATATGGCCGGCCTACAGGAGCAGCTCGAAATCAAGTACGAACAACTCAAGCGCGGGGTGGAGGAGTATCGTTCCCAGCTCCCCGAGGGCTGGGTGGTGCCCACCTTCAAGCTTCCCTCCTCTGTCTCTGCCGATCTG
>CDEZ01023767.1:0-32936 GCA_000826365.1 Acanthamoeba royreba
ACTCCCGAGAGGCCAAGAGGCGGGAGTGGATGGAATCGAACTTGTGGATATGGCGGAGGAAGTAGTCCGTGTAGCGGCGCGCCTGCTTGGCATCGACGACGTGCACCATCTCGCCCTGAATGTGGAAGGTGACGTCGGGCGGTGTCGCCGACTCGGGCAAACGAGGGCCGAGGTGCGGAGCGTGGGCAGTCTTATGCTTGTAGCACATCAGCTGCGCCTGTACGGTGGCCGGGTCGGTGTCCAGGAAGCCGGCCAGCTTGGGGATCGAGATAGTGGTGTAGAGCCGCAGGAACGAGCGCAGCGTCCCGAGCATCGCCTGCTCCTCCACCTCTTGCATGAACACGCGCGCTTGCAGCCTGCGCGGCTCCTGGTGGTGGTCGTGCGGCGCGGCAGTCGCCTCCTCCGACCCCTCCGCAGGCGCGTTGAGGACGGTATCGGGGTGGGGCGGGGAAGGGTGAATGAACTTGGGACAGGCCTTGTAAAACATGTCCTCGTAGGCCGACAGCTCGCCGCGGTGGATGCGGAGAAGCTTGTCGCCACACTTCTCGTGCAGGGCCTGCTCGACGATGTCGTTGCCGATGGGACCGGTTCCTTGGGGTGCCAGGGCTCCGGCAAGAGCGAGCAGGAAGTAGAGCTGTTCGTTCTTCTTCATCATTTGGTCGTACTGGTAGGAGCGGGTGTGATACTGCTTGGTGCGGGTCATGTACGTCAGGATAGAACCAACGACCTGCACGGCGAGCCCGTAGCGTCTGGTCATAAGGTACGAGAAGGCGAGGTAGTAGTAGAGCGACACATGGCACGCCGTGACGCGCGTGTACAGGCCACGACGCGTGAGGTCGATAGATGACAGAGTGTGGAGAGCGCTGTGATAATCGCCCAGCAGGCAGTGAATGCGCGACAGCCCGACGAGAGCAAAGTACCCCAACGCCTGCACCAGCGAGTACTGGTGAGTCTGCGACTTGCTGTTATCGGTGCTCTGGGCCGCGAGCATCTCCGTCACTTTGCCCTTATTCACCAGCGCATCCAGATACGTGACCACCTGTCATGGGAAGGCGGCTTACGTTACAACAGGGCGGTCACGAAGGCTGGAATCGATGAGTATATACGTACACTAGTCACGCTCCACACGTCGGGATTTTCTTTCAGGAGGTTGAGTTCATGGGAGGTCTTGTTAGAAAGCTTGCAACGGTTTTGAGAGTAGGACTGGAACTGGAACAAGAATTCGTCGATCATGTCCCACAGCCACTGAAGAGGCAGGCCCAGGTCGGCATCATCGCTCAGTCCTGAGTGTCCGCACATGAGACCTCAGCGGCACAAGTACGTGGTAAAGAGCTCAAGGTACCGAGAACGTGATCGAACAATTGGCAATAATTGTGCCACGAACCGAAGCGCGCCGCGAGTGAAGGCTGCTCGCGCTTGGAGTAGATGTGACGATAGTAGAGCTCTGCGATCACAAAGAGGACAGTGAGCGAACCACTACCATGATCCGCGATAAAGGAGGGAGGAGTACCCTTGTAGAGGAAAATGAAGACCTTATCTGAACAGCACCAACGAAAAGAAAAAAGAAGGAGTGAGCAACGGAGGAGACAGGGCTGAAAAAAAGTGTCGCCACAAGCACAGCTACACAACTTGATTGAGGCGCGCACCGTGGTTCACGAGCGGGGCGATCGTCTCCTCACTGGGCCAAGTGGAATCCTTGAAGAACCTGAGTGTCCCCCCCACAACCCAAACACAACGGCACACACGGCGCGTGGGGTCAGTGCCCGTGTTTGGTGGAACCCGTCCCGTCACGCGGCTTCACCCCCAATCGCAGCTCATTTCCGATCGCTCAAGAATGGAACACTTTTGTGAAGGGAGGGAGTTGGAGGAGCGAAAGAAGAAATGGGGCCTTTGTTAGGGAGGGGACCAAGGGGGGAAGGGGTACCGGTCGGTGAGCTTGGAGAAGGTGTAGTGGTAGATGCCAGTGATCTTGTCGACGTTCTTCTGCTGGAGGTACTTGTGGAAGAGCACCACGAATCGTCGCACGGGCTCCGGCACCGCCTCGGCCGCACGTCGGTGCGCAGCAGTCGGGGTCACGGACACTCCGCCCTCGTAGGAGCCCTCCTCTTCGGCAGCTCCGTAGGCGCCCTCGTCTTCATAGGCGCCCTCATCGTCGAAGGCCTCATCGGCCTCGAATTCGCCGTCTGGAACCACCGCGGCAGGAGCTTCGAGCTCAAATGTGTCGTCCTCCATCAAGATCTGAGAATGGATGAATTGAAAATATGGAGATGACCCAAGAAGAAGGATTGGAACGTAAATGAAAATTGATATCAATTTTCAACCTTTGATCCCGAACAGGAAATGCACAAGAAAAATTGCCACTCCGTCGAATATAACAAAACTGTTTTGTAGATACCAAATCATTTGGGAAATTTTTGAATAGACCTGCCGAAGGAAATGATTTTCTGCAGAATTTTCTGTGTGCAGCTTCCCTACACACGTGTCGTAGTCATCTTCATCTTGTTCATCTTGTAGAGCAGCGTACAGCCTGCCTCGAACCCTCGCTTGGCCTGAGCATCCCTGTTGTGTGTTTGTTGGGATGGAGGAGACGCCCGCAAGACGCAAGCTGGACAAGATACCAGAGGGGGAGCCCAATCTGTACCCACAAGTGGTGGCTGGGCTGAAGAAGATTTACAAGGAGAAGATCTACCCACTCGAGGCCAAGTACAAGTTCGATGAGTTTCACTCTCCCTTCCTCCGCGACTCGGATTTCGAAGCGAAGCCCATGGTACTGCTGCTTGGGCAGTACTCCACGGGCAAGACCTCCTTCATCGAATTCATGCTCGATCAACCTTTCCCTGGTTCTCGCATAGGTCCCGAGCCTACCACCGACAGGTATCACCTTCTCCCTCGTTTATTATTTTTATTATTTTAGATAAATATATCTTCTTTTCCCTTTGTGATTGTTTTCTTGATGGGGTTTCACACATAGTGTAACGCGTGCCCAGGTTCGTTGCAGTAATGCACGGGAACCAAGCGCGAGTGATTCCGGGCAATGCTGTCGCTGTTGACGCCGACAAGCCCTTTCATGCTCTCAATCGCTACGGCGCGGCCTTTCTCAGCAAGTTCGAAGCTGCCGAGCTGCCAGCTCCTCTGCTCCAATACATCAGGTGTGCGTCTTACACTGCAGATACTCTTGAGGGACCCTATTCATTCGTTTATTTTTGTTGTTGTCCAGTTTTGTGGATACGCCCGGTGTGTTGTCGGGAGAGAAGCAGAGGATCGGACGTAGTTATGATTTCGTGAGTGTTGTGGAATGGTTTGCTGAGAGAGCTGACCTCATCCTGCTTCTCTTCGACGCTCATAAACTGGATATCTCCGATGAATTCAAGGTAGGTTTGCCCTATGTGCTGCTGCATCAGGCTAATCGTTGTTAAATATTGTAGAGAGCAATCGAGGCGTTGAAGGGTAACGACGACAAAATCAGGGTGGTACTCAACAAAGCGGATATGGTCTCTCACCAGCAGCTCATGAGAGTGTATGCCCATCGCGCCGATAAATGCAAGCAGTTGAAGTTTACTCGTGGTGCTTTATCAGATATGGCGCTATGATGTGGTCGCTGGGTAAGGTGGTAAAAACGCCTGAGGTCATGCGTGTGTATATTGGTACTGGCCAGTTTAGTCCTCTGTATGATTGTAGAGAGGAGGGCCGCTCATTTCCAATTATTGCAGGATCCTTCTGGAACGAGCCATATCACATAACAGATAACGCCAAGCTCTTCGATGCTGAACAGGTAAACTACTGCATAAGCTGCACTAGTCGATGATGCTGACTATCATTACCATTATCCGAAGGCTGATTTGTTGAAGGACTTGCGGGCGTTGCCAACCAACTCAGCGGTGCGCAAGGTGAACGAGCTCGTCAAACGGTATGAAAATTGTGTCTAAATCCCATTGTTACAAATATTCCACAATGGCTAATTGAAATACAGAGCTCGTCTTGTTAAGGTGCACGCGTACTTGATATCTCACCTCAAGAAACAAATGCCAACACTCTGGGGCAGTAAGCAAAGGAAGGAAGAACTTATCAAAGACATGCTAAACGTATATAGGTAAGTTGCTATCAAAGCACCATGGTGTGGCTTCATGCGGGCTATTAATGCACTGGAACGAGCAGAGAGGTGAAGAGGACGTACAGACTACCTCCTGGTGATTTTCCTGATCTAGAACGGTTCAAGGAGCAGTGTAAAGATCATGATTTCGATACCTTCGCCAAGATGGATGAGAGACTCATTGCCCGCATTGACGAAGTGCTTGGTATTCCTGCCACCAAAGATAGGGCCAAGTTGCACTTGCTCATCCATCCATTGCAGGTGTGGATATTCCTAGGCTGATGCAGATGATCTCTCCTCCGAAACCTAAGGAAGAGCAGGAACCTACGTCCCCACAGCGCCCGCCTGTAAACAACCCCTTTGGTGGAGCTCCGGACGATAATCCGTTTGATGAACCCGAAGATGAGGACTACATCATTCGCGAGCGGGAAAAGGCGGCCTACGAGCGCACCTTCCTTACACTGGCACCCGTGGGTGGCAAACTCACCGGTACCCAGGTGAAGAATGCCCTTATGGAGACTGGTGTACCAACTCAAATACTGCGAAAGGTGTGGACCCTCTCGGATATCGATAAGGATGGCAAGCTCGATCTCGATGAGTTCGCAATCGCCCTGCGGTACCGTACCCAAACGAATCCTCCGCTCGTTGCTGGCTGTGGCTGACTTGGATCATCTTGTCTATCATCAGGCTGTGCGAGATTGCCAAGAAGTCGCCGGAGAATCCTATTCCCTTCGAGATGCTCCCGGCGTCCCTGGTCCCTCCGTCGAAGGTGAGCTTCTTCACCAGCGCCTGAGGAGGCCTACCCCCTTTCCCGTCATTTCCTGCACAATTTCCCTACCTTACCCAAAAAAGAAAACGCAACAGATATTTTCTCTCTCTTTTTTTGTTGATTTGTAATCAAATCTTCTACTCGCTGCCTCACACGCCTTACCTCGTAAACATGGGGTGCAACAGCTCCAAAGCAGACGGTAACATTTGCTGCTACTACTTGCTTCTATTTGGAGTCTTCTCTTAGACCACGTATCCATTTATATCATCAACTACTATTCCTCCTTGCCATCTGTTCTTTGCAGATATACAGCAGTCCCGCGACCGCAGGCCCCCTGGCGGAACGCAGGCAAAGGGTGCCAGTGGCACACGTCCTGTAGGTGCCCCGGCCACTCCTGCACCGTACGCCATCTTTATCGTTGTTTGAATTCGACAGACACACTTCCTTTTTTATTATTAATTTATTAATTTATTAATTTATGGTTATTTGCTTTATCTTCTCACTTCCGCTTTGAGGCCTCAAAGCGGAAAGGCAACATACTTTAGTTTTGCTTGTTTTATTTGAACAATTGGTTCGCTAACTCATGTGCGGCCGGTACTAGGGCTGATGCGGCGATCGCAGCTTCCTATCATGAGAAGCGCGAGGCGGACAGTGACTTCCTGAAGAACCTCGTTGAGCGAACGTCGCAGTAAGGATCGCCGAACTTTCTAAACAAGCTCTTGGCTTGGGGTCTGTTGTGTCTGACTTGCTTCTTTCCGTGTTCGCCCATAGGAACCTTATCGATGTGTCCCAAAGCTCCAACGTAGCTTTTGATTCTACAGTCGCGCAATCGCGGCAGAAAGAATACCAGTACCCTTACTTAGCGCCGCTCTTGTGTGTTTCTACATCTGACATCAAACACCATTCAACCGTGAAGGAGCAGGCAGATTTTGAAGAAAGTCAACACTATCCCAGCCACTCTTGACGCATTTGCTGTGCCCTCTCCTTCAAAGACTGTATCCTCGCCTGTCAAGACTCTTTCGCAGCCCGGACTTGCTTCGCAGGATAGGGAACTGGTAAGCGTCATCACTGCTGATCCCTTGGGCTATGCTTACCTTCCTTCTGTTGGCACTTGCGAACAGCTGCTTGATGGTGGCGGTGCCCTGGCCTCCGCGTTCAACAAGATATCGGTCAGGGACTGCGGCGAACTGGTAGTCGCCTTTGGTTCAGCCACGTGAGCGCTCTTTCGTTGTCATTTTGGAAACACAAACCGGAATTCCTTTGGGACATCTGAAATCTGCCGTTTGCGCATAATTGGAATACCACAGGAGCAGTGCTCCATCCTCGTTGGAAAGTTCGCGTAGCGGGACGACTTGTAGGCGCACCTTTCCTTCCCCCCCCCCGACTACTTACCAAGAGAAGAAGAAGAAGAAGAGGAAGTTGTACTGCTGGTCCAGCCGCATCGCACCGCGCCTGTGCTCTCTTCCCTGCCTGGTTCGCGGGACCGCTTTGCCTCCACTCTCCACCACAGAGGCCCTTATTTCACCGAAAAGTTGGGACCCTCTCTCCTCCCTTTTCGTCCTCCTTCCTCGCCGTCTTTTTCTTCCCACGGTTGGGTGTTCTGGGGCTGCTGTCCCCGAACACACGGCCACCACCCCCACATCTTAGGACACAACACACAATACTTCTGTGTGGCACCCCATTCGCATCATCGCGAGCGTGAAGGAGGAAAAAAAAACAAACAGAGGAGCACCTGGTTTCATGAAGTACCCCCAACACCGACACCTCCCCACGACCACCTCTGCTTCAGCTGTTCCAATCGCCACATCTCGTCCCTCCCTCTTCCGCAACAGACAAACCGATCTCTCCGCCTCCAGCTTCGCCACGCAGCCACGAATCTGAGATTAATAGAAATAAGCCGAACCAGAAGACAACAAACCGGTGCAGTGGTAAGGTGGGCATGTTGAAGTGGAAAGGACCGAGTTTCTCGCCTCCCCTTCCTTACGGTGATGGAGGTGCCGCACCCCGCACGCGGTCCTCCTCGGTCCCACACCCAACGAGCACTCGCGGCTCCAGCATAGACGCCGTTGTTGATGGTGTGTGTGCCTATCCTGCTCATTGTCCGTGCGTGACTTGTGCTGCTCTCGGCAACAGTGAGCACTAACGCTCAGTACGCAGGCGAATGGGGTCTCATCGACGATGACGACTCTACGCCACCATTGGAGCACGAGAACCAAGGTGAACGAGGACCAGCCAAGAAGTTGCGTAAGCCCTTCGTGCTGAACAACCTGTTTATCAACACCAAGTCCAAGTTTTACAACCTGTGCAAACCAAGTACTTACACCTTGACACCCGTCATTTGTTACTGTGGACCTGCGGGCGGCTTGTCTAACTTACTGCGTGCATGACAGTGAGCAAGACCCTACCCGAATTCTCCAGCTCGCCGCTCGTGTTGCTTGGCATAGTCTATCGTGCTTCTGCAACCAAGACGAAGCCCGGTACGATAGGCGCTGGGTGTTTCGTTGGTGCGCCAGTATCTGATACATCTCTTTCACGAACAGGCTCAGGAGTCATAAGCCCCCGACGGCGCCCATCTCAACAACCCCAAGTCTACACCTTTTTTCATAAGCTATCCGTCCCTTGGATAGAAGACCAAGCTAGTCAGTCTTACGTCTCCAAAGACGGATCCCACCTTTTGCCTTACCACATACAATCCTTTCTGCTGGATTTCAGGTGAACCCTCAAATTACTCTCGATTTGAATGCGTTTTTAGTTTCGGTTCTGATGCCGTCCGTGGGGGTAAGCGCAGATCGCGAATATGGATGACCTACCGCAGCAATTTCCCTCCAATAGAGCCCAGCACCCTAGTTACGGACATGGGTTGGGGCTGCATGCTCCGAACAGGACAAATGTTGTTGGCGCAGGCCTTTATTACTCATTTTCTTGGCCGAGGTACTCTTTCCGGGGATGAATTTTTAGGAAGGAAGTGTTAATTGTATGACGTGGCAGCAGGCTGGCGTGTGCAGTCCGAAGAGCACATTATGACTTACAGAGAGATCCTTCGATGGTTTGCTGATGACTTCTCCCGTCATGCACATTACTCCATTCACAACCTAGCGCGGGTAGGTGCTCTTAAGTTCGGCAAGCAGATCGGCGACTGGTTTGAGCCTACAACCGTATCCGAGGCTCTCCGATTGTTGGTGGATAAGCATTCATCGGCTGGCCTGAAGGTTTACGTGGCGAAGGATAGTATTATATACCGCAAGGAAGTTCAGCAACTCTGTATCGTCCAGCCCGCCGACGGTCCCGCCCAACTTTCGCAACCCGGTGAAGAGGATCACTTCGGAACTTCTGAAATCGGTCATCCGAGTGGGGATGATTTAGTCGACGGGGAGCTCACGTCATCGGCGGGCCTGGAATCGGAATCCTCATCTCCCGAAGGAACTTTTGGTAATTCGTTGCTCTGTCTCGTCTTAGCAGTCTGCATCGGTGGCTAATGATGTTCATGTATCTAGCGTGTGAAGATACGCCGGAACAAACGTGGACTCCAGTAGTGATCCTAGTGCCGGTGAGGCTTGGGATCCAATGCCTCAACCCTATTTATATACCATCATTGAAGGCTTTTCTCACCTTTCCTCAATCCCTGGGTATCATTGGCGGCAAGCCTCATTCCTCCTTCTACTTCGTTGGTTATCAAGGTACAGTCTTGTTTGTCATTAACGAGGTAAAGGGAAAAATCTGACAATAGGTTTTTGTGTACCGTTTAGACAACAACGTGATGTACCTGGATCCACATTTTGTGCAACCAGCAGTCAAGATGGATGATCCTGAATTTCCAGTGGAGGTGCCGTTCTCCTTTCTTCCTCCTGTCGCTCGGCGCTTACTCCCATTTGATGGCAGTCGTACCACTTGGAAGTTCCACAAAATATGCCTTTCCCCAGCATCGACCCCTCACTTGCCCTTGGCTTCTTGTGTTCCTCCCAGGCAGAGTTCGACGATTTCTGCACGGTAGCGACTGCGGTACACACCCTTTCGTGGTCTGTTGGTCAATGACTCTTGCCTAAGACGTGTGCTATATTGCCAATGCAGCTGGGGCAAGATCGGCCGAGCATTTTTTCCATTGTGGAGCAAAACACCCTGTACAAAGCCTCCTCTACTGCTTCCTCCGCTTCTTCCTCCTCTTCATCTTCATACCGCCCCGAGGAGCAGGGCTCCTGCTCCATCCTTGTGGATGAGGATGACGAAGAGTATGTGCTCGTCTGAGTCCTGCGGGGGCGTTTGCTGTCACAAGCTGGACGGGCGGTCCTCTGTCCCGAGAGCTCCCATCTTGTACATTACCCTCCTCTTGTGTTATTTATTTGGTATGGCATACAGCCTTCCCGGTTGCGGGAATGAGGAAGAGATAACAGCACACACACAAAAATCGTTACTGCCCTTCCTCTGTGCCCGGCCCTTCCCCGCTGGCTTGGCTCGTCGTGTCGCTGAGCAAATCGTGGTGATTGCCCACGCCGTCGACCTCGGCTTCGCTTGGTTTTGTTTTGTCGTCGGTGACCAGAGGCTCCGCACCATCGTGGTAGTTCTGGTCAAAGTACTGCGCCATTAAGTCGCCCAGCACTTGCGTACTCTCCATTGTTCGCTGGAGGCCGGCCTCCAGCTCCGCCAGCTCAGCCTCCTCCCTTGCATCTGCTTCGGCCTGGTGAGCCCATTGTGCCTGCATTCGCATTATCTCCTCGCGCAGCGTTCGGATGTCGCTCTCGACCTTCGCTACCGCCTCTCGTGATTCCGCTGCGGCTTTGTTGTGCTCATCATCAGCAGCACTCTGTTTCTCGACTCGTTGCACGGTTTCCGTCAGTTCTGATAGAAAGAGATGCTGTTGGGCAGCAACCATTTCCTCCATCGACTGTCGCTGTTGGGCGAGCGAGGACGTAATGCGAGCTTCAACCGACTTCAGCTCGTGTTCAAGCTTGGCTTCAAAGTAGGTCACGATCTCCTCGTGGCGGCTGTCAGTAAGTTGTCGATGCTCTTCGATTACTTTCTCCTGGTCCGCTACTCGTTGCTCAAGCTCATGTAGCCTGAGCTCAAATCTTCTGAGTTTCTTGTCGTAGGAGGCTGCGTAATAAGAGGTGAGGATAATGTCGTTCTCGTTGAGTTCCTTGTCGTTCTCGACGATGCGTGCCTCCTTCAACATGCGCGTAATGTCTGCCTCGGCCAGGGCATCTTTATCATCTCCAGCTATGAGTCCAATATCTAGGCCCGCCGTGTAGATCTCCCAAAGGTGACGTCTAGTGTGCATGGCCAGCTCGCGAGATCGTTGGCTCTCTTCAAGGAGGAATTGTTGCGTATCAGAGGAGACCTTGTTAAGCTGGAGTGAGAGCTCATCGCGCATTCCCTTCAAGCCAACCATCACGTCGGTTGTGTTGTCGTCATGCGGCAAGATACCGTTGAGTTCAGTGTAGTCATCAACGGTCTTTACACCTTCTTTCTGGTTTTCACTAGTCATCTCCGTTACGTCGCCATGATGGGGCTCAGTGAATTCTTCTGGTGCGATGGATGACGGGAAAGAAGTATCAAGGGGAGGCAACGAGATGTCCAGCCCGGCCGGGGCCCCTTGTATCTCCATTTCCACAGGTTCGGGAAGGGAGAGGTCTAGTAATAATTAGTGAGGCCTTCTGAGCGGGGGCGAAAACGAAAGTAGATTCTTGTGCGAGCACATACCGCAGTATAGGAACCATAGATCGTCTCTGTAGACGGACGCCTCTCCCACCCCTCCGTAGATGAACATTTTATCGCTACCGAAAACTTCGGCTGAGTGACCGAAGCGCGCTGTTTGACGAAGTGGAGTGCAAAGGTGATGAGTCATTACAACAAAATGCCAGTTTGAGAGCATACCAGCTGGTCCTACAACGTTCTCCATAATAGTTGCTCTCTCTGTTGATCGCGAAGCATCCAGTTTGCTCCACGCCGCGCTAGCTACACGAAAACCGCGAGTTGTTACATCAAACAACCATCAATCTTGAGAGAGGTTCGTACTCGGCGAGAATTGCCAGAGGTCAGGCAGAGCAGTTGAACCCTGACCGCCAAACACGAGAAGCTTGAAGCGCATAGCTACAGCTGAATGATAAGCACGACGCGAGGGAACATCGCCCACGGTCTCCAACATCGACCACTGCAACGTGACTGAGTGCCCAATTGCGTTATAAGATACGTGTAGACAGAACAGGCCTTGAGGAATGTACATGGGTCAAGTTGCCATAAGTCATTGAGCCGACCGCCAGGACCGTAGCCTCCAAAGACAAGAATTTTAGAAGGTGTAACGCTTGTCATAGTATGGCCGTGTCGTGGAGGTGGCTTGGATTCAGTCTAATCACAAAGATGAGGCTGAGCAACAGATGATAGATAAAACTTTGATTCAACCGTACACTTATGCGGGACCACCTGTAGGTGGTGGTATCAAAGCACCACAAATCGTTGTAACACTCGGATCTGTTCGAATTGTAAGTTTGAGTTGATGAATTGAACGGGGTTCAACGTACGAGCGATCAGCACCACCAAACACAAGAATCGTTGTGCCAAAGGCCACTGCAGTGTGCCCATATCGTGGAGAGGGTGACTTCCCTGATGTAATTATCTCATCCCACCTCTTCGATCCTGTGGACGAAGCATAAGCTCGGTTTCCGGGAGAAGGCGTATGTAGATACCTAGATCGAAAACCCACAAATCATTCGCGCATTGGTGTTTCTCTGTCTCCCCACTAAAGAAACGTGATGAGTGCTGATGTTTCTTGAGGTTGGTCAGCTCACTGGTGTCTTTACCCGAATAGCCACATCTTGTCTCCAATGATCACGGCGACATGGCCTGTACGTTTGCCAGGGTGTTTAATGTTGGAGCCAGCTGGCTCTTGGAAACGAGACCATCGCATAGATACTGTACTCACTTGAGCATCAGAAGAGTGACGCTGAAATGGTTAGAAAGTTCTATCGTACCTGTATCCAGCACCCACATGTCTGAGAGCGGTCGGCCACGGTAACCGCCATAGATGATCATAAAGTTATCATACCGCACACAAGAGTGCCCTCTGTCTAGAGGTGTCAGTGATTCGCACGGAGCCATGATAAAGGGACATGCCTGCGTTGTTGCGGCCGCATCTGTCCCTGCAGAGCATTGTTCCAGCCGAACAAGTCTGCGCAGTAAGCACAGTGAGACACGTGTCCGCTGAAACTTGATGATGATCAGCACGCACATTTCTTGGATGTAACTGGTGAAGACTTGGAAGGCGATACAATGTTCACTGCCGGTGACAACGACCTGTGACCCAAGCCAAGTGTGCACGAAAGGTTGGTTCGTGATCGGTTATGCATTAGAATGTAAACGTGCATTCATCATCATCACACAGTGCAATGCAGCGTGCTCGCCACACTGCGAACGCATAGGCCAGGTTCACATGCCCGTGGAGTGTGCACAGCAGTGCCACCGCACCGTAACAAAAAATAAAAGAAACTAAACCAATAAGAAGCACAAGGTGGTGACCACCTCGTGTGCACGTACGACTGGGGACTGCGCTTGTGTTGGGGGGTCGGGGAGGCCGCGTGTGGAGAGTGAGAGGCCTTCCTCGTGCCCGCGGACGCTCCATTCGCGGGGGAGGGGCTCTTGGTGTTCTTGGACGACCCGTGCGCTGCGGTCACGGGGGTGGTTGACGTCGACGTGGAGCCCTTCGCCCCCACCGGCGAGCTCCGAGCGGGGGATCTGCCGCGAGAGGTGGGGGTCGTGCCTGGGGGTGTTCGCGCCTGCGCACCCGGACTGAGTCCTCGCGAGACGACCGCCGTAGTAGCCGCAGGCCTTCGCGAATGCATTTGCCCCTTTCTCCCTCCCTCTCCACCACCACTACCCCCAACAGCACTACAAAGGAAAAGAGGAAAATCATTTTCCCTTCTTTTCCGTTGTCGACAAAAAGGGAACAAGAGGAAGAAGTGGAGGTGGTTTGTTCTCTGGTGGTCTTCACTTGTTCATCTTTTCCTTCGCACACGTCGGGTCCTCTACTACGCGGGATGAACACGTGGGAGAAGGTGTGGTTCGTGGCGGGCCTGTGTACGGCCCTCTCCACGTTGCTGTCGTTGTGCTTGATATGGCGACATCTGCGCCACTACACGCAGCCCAAGCTCCAACGACACATCGTGCGCATCCTGTTGATGGTGCCCATCTATTCCATCGACAGCTGGCTGAGCCTCCAGTACAAGGAGGCCTCGCTCTACTTTGATCTCGCGCGCGATGCATATGAGGCCTACGTCCTCTACCAGTTCTTCTGTCTCCTCATCGCCTTCATCAACACTTATCAGTACGACCACCTCGAAAACCACCGGTGCGTTGCTCTTTCCTCGACAACTCCTATTTTTTAAAATAAATAAATAAATATTTTATTTTCTCAACTTTATTTTAGAACAAAAAGTTAAAAAAAAGCCTCACTTGGTACATGCACCACTAGGCTGGAGGATGAGCTTGACCCGGATAGTATCGAGTCGATGCGCAGGGTGCGGGATCGCGAGTGGGAGGTGAGCGAGGACCGCGTGGTGGCTTTGCTCGAGAGCAAGCCGATGTCAGGTCACCCATGGCCCACCTGCTGTTTCCCACAGTTCAAGCCTGGTGCCCGCTTTCTGCTCCTCTCCAAGCGCTGCATTCTCCAATTTGTGGTGATCAAGGTGCTTATCCATTCTTTGACTTGATGCGGCGAGAGTGTTCACCAATGAGTTTGCATCATGATCTTGAGTGCAGCCAACTCTAGCTGTGATCGCTGCTGTTCTCGAGTCAAAGGGCTGGTAGGTTTGCATGTTATTGTGAAATGAACAGATCGATTTACGTGCCATCTCGCTTCTTAGGTATGGTGATGGTGACTTTTCGCTAAGTAAGGGCTACCTGTGGATCACCATAATTGACAATATATCCATCACTGGTACCGTCAGCTTATGTAACATGTACCACGTCGCAGTAATTCATCAATTGTGCTGCAGTTTCGATGTACTTCTTGGTGCTGTTCTACCACGTTACCCAGCAAGAACTGAAACCATTCAATCCTGTGTCGAAATTTCTGTGCATCAAGCTCGTCATTATGTTTGCCTTCTGGCAAGGCATTATCATGGCCCTTCTTGGCTGGTTTGGAGTTCTCAATGAACAAAATATCGATTTGGGTAAGGACTGGAAGAGTGAAGAGGAGATTGGTACAGTCGCATCCACAAAGCTGCTTAGTTCGTATCTTACTCAGCATCCACTACAGGTACTGCCCTACAGAATCTGATCATATGCATTGAAATGCTTTTCGTTGCGATCGCGCACAGTTATGCGTATGGCTATGAAAGTTACAAGGTAGATTTATATTCCCATACTGGTGGACAGGTGCATAACCAATTTGTCTTTCAGAGCTCTAGCTGGACCGATTGGATCCCCTGCTATTGTTGCCTGTGCTGCTGTTGTTGCTGCTGCAAAGGTAGAGAGCACCTCGCCTTTGCGTGGAAGTTGGTTGAGCTAACCCCTGTTTCAGCGTGTGGTAATTTCACGCATGTGTTGTCACAGCGGGACGTTTTGGAGGATGGCGTCGAGGTACTGGGTCTCGACAACATCGCGCGGAAGCTGGAGCGTGGTCTGGAGAATGAGGAAGAAAAGTGGAAGCACAGCAACCGGCAAATCCATGCGCCTGCATCTCCCTCCATCACGAGGACGATGGTAGCCGGTGGCAGCAAGAGTCCCTCATCAAGCGGCTCATCGAGCGTCAACTGAACATTCGCGCCTTGTGGACCTCGTGTGTGTACATAGAATCCCATTATTATTTATTTTGCATTTTTAACCATTCTGCACCAACATGATTGGCATTTTAACTATTTATATTTTTTATTTCATAAACACAAAACACGAAAACGAAAAAATTCTCAAAAGAGAAGCAAGAGATGCGGGCTGGCGCGGGGCTGCCCAGCGCCCTGCAGGAGGTGTGCCAGAGGGTATGGCCACGTTGGCGGGACGCTACCCTGACCATAGCAGGAGGAGGCGGAGGCGGAGGAGGAGGGAACCACGGGAAAGGTGCTTCCCTGTCGCGGGAGATGAAGGATTTTCAGGATCTGCTGCGCCCGGCCTATGACCTCCTCCGCTCCGACTCGCCGGTGGCGGAGGAGGTCCGCGAAGCCGAGAAGCTCCTCGTGGCCGAGATGTGGGTCCTCAAGCGCATGCTCTACAAAAACAAGAACCAGGTATATATATATTAGTTTTATTTATGTGAATTTCCAAATATAATCTATAAAAAGAATAAAAGACTTGTATTTATCATTTTCTGGACATGCAGCATACGCACGCCAACTACTGGGGCCACTTGCAGCACATGCGCAAAAGTGTGACCAAGCTGCTTGACCTTCAGCCGTCCCTCCTCGGCCAACATGCTCCCTTCGTCCTCCCGCCGGCCACCACCAACACATCGTACCACACCATGTGGCCTTGTGTGCTTTCATCCTGTGCTGTCCTGATTATAATGTGATCACTGTGGTGTGCTATCTCGTCACGGAATCCAACCCTAGGACGCCTGCCACGCCAAAGGGCGGAGCCAAGGACCGTAAGGATCCCGGGCAAAAGAATGAACCATCTCCATCAGCTCGTGTGCGTCTGCCCACACGTCAGGAACTGGAAAGCCTGCTTTATTGGTTAGTCGGTCTCGCCGTCTCCATCAACGAGGTATGTTCAGTGGATCGTTGTGCCAAACGAGCTGCGCTAATACGATGAGAGCCAATTCAGACAATAGCCGCAATTGAAAAATGCGCTTTAGACATGCTGGCATTGATTGAGCAAACCTTCTTCATGCCCTTTGCCATCACCGCGCTAGGCGTAGCTAGGTGAGGCTCTGTCATACTGCAGTCATGATCGAGTGTACTTCTGATCTGTAGCGTGTGGTGTAGTCGAATGTATGCACTGTGCAGATTCATAATTACTCAATTGAAGCCTCTCTACGGAGCATTCCATCGTGCCTACGAATTCTGCCCTGCTCTGGTATTTATCCAGTAACTTTGTCACGTTTCCCAAGATTGGTCCTTAACTTGTTCATGTTGGTGATGCCAGCAAGCTGAGGCCACCTCACAGCTCTATCCATCGCCTTCGCCTCAGATTGTGATCACCTATTTTCACAGCCTGCTTGGACCCCTCCCCATAGTGCTGGAAGCACGGTTAGAGCGAAGGTGAGACAGCGCTCTACGCGTTATGGATTGTGCTCAAAGACTAATTTCCTCCCATGGCCTGCAGTGAAATTGAATCAGCTGTATGGGCGCAGGCGATGCAAAAACTGACTCCTCCAGCTCAACTCTACTCCGGCTCTGAATCATCACATGTTCGTACCACCGAAGATTCTTCTACTGCTCCTGCAGTACTCTCGCCAGTTCGTAAAACAGATAGCGTAGCCACTGCGATTCAAGCTACCCCCTCAGTACCATCATCCTCAGCAGCTTCTTTGGTCGCACCTTCTCCTACAGCGAAGAAGAGGCGCGCCAAGTCTATTGACATCATGCCGACCGAGACACACAACTCAGCAACGCCATTCAAGTATCGTGAACTAAACTCTCGGGTGAAGAAAAAGCGTGGTAGCGTGCCTAGCGTGCTACCAAATTCAAGCACTTCATCTACTCCACCTCTCGTCTCCTCTCCGGCATTGACATCACCAGCAGCAATATTGCCCGTACGAACACCAGAACAGGGGAAGAAGAGAACGGCAGACGCTAGGGATGCTAAACCTAAGATAGCATCCACCCCCAACAAGATAGCAAGGACGAAACAGCCGGACAAGAGTATAGACGATATAATGGCCTCTTTGATGCCCGGGAGCCAGAAGGCAAAGCCCAGAGCGAAGTTACCTCCTGAGACAAAGAGTGAAACAGAGAAGCCCGAGGATGAGCGGAGTCGCAAGAACAGCTTGGGAGGAGGTAATCGTAAGCCGAGCGAGACCTTGAATGATATCTTCGCCTCGTTGATGCCCTCCCCATCGCCAAAGAAGAAACGAAAGAGCGCGCATGGTTAGTTTTCGACTGTACGCTCATGATGGTGTGTGGTGTGTTTATCGCGCTCGACAGGAGGAGTGACAAGTGACAACAAGGCCCACTGAGATCAGTCCACCTTCCACTTGTTGGTACACTTCATGCAGCGATAGAATGTAGACGACGGTTCGTCCGCTGATCGCGTCTGGAGCTGAAAGAAGTTCGCTCGGTCGTGGCCGCAGTGTGGGCACTTGGCTAATGATGCAAGGGAGAGAGAGGTGTGAGCGTTGCCGGAGCAAGAAACAAATGTATTTATTTTTATTTAAAACTGAAATTGGAAAAGAAAAAACGCAAGAGGGGCCACACACCTTCCGTTTGCTGGGCGTTCTCGAAGAGTTCGTCTCCGATGATATCGTCCACTTGTTTGCGCACGAGGGCAGCTTTCTTGCTTATTTTGGCATCTATCCCGAACACGTACGGGCACGTCTGGCAGAAGAAGCGAAGTCGGTTCTCGGGTCCGGTCTCTACCAGCAGGACGTTGGCACAGTAGGGACAAAAGAGGACCATCACAAGAGAGACTCGCGATGATGCTTAGATGATATAAATATAGATTTAAATCTACACCAATAAACTCTTATTTTCATGTTGTCTTTCTTTTATATTTCCTTTCTTTTTTCGCAGCCAAGAAATGATTGGAATTTGAGTTCTTCATTCCACTGCAGGGAAGTGAAAGTTCGCCAAAAAGAGAGGGAAAGTTCACCAAAGGACAGGGCGTTAGTGTCGTAAAGCCACCGAAGCGGGAACAACCTAACCCAACCCTTCCCCCCCAGCACCTGCGCTGTCACCCATTTAAGTTCCCCCCACAGCTGCTCTCTTTCTACTTCACCCATTTCTCGCTCTACACCACATACACCAGACATACCCTTCTCCATACACGAGCTCTACGAGCTGCGTTTATCTACATTCCTCACTTACACTCCACCACACACAAGAGTAGCACGATATGGCACTCAACCCCAAGTACTGGACAGACAAAACCAGCGAGGCCGTGTCCAAGGCCAAGGAGCTGGCCGAGGAACACTCGCATGTGCAGCTGGCGCCGGTGCACGTGGCCGTGGTGCTCTTCTCCGATGAAGAGAGCCTCGCGCGCAACATCTGCGCCAAGGCCGGCGCACAGCCTGACAAGGTGGAGAGCGCCCTGCGACGAGTACTGAACAAGCAGGCCAGCCAGTCGCCCGCCCCGCCCGAGGTCGGAGCTGGCCAGGCCTTTGTGCGCATGATGCGCGAGGCCACCGACATACAGAAGAAGCAGAACGACTCTCACTTGGCGCTCGACCATGTGCTCCTCGCCCTCCCCTCCGATCCCGAGGTTGGGGGAGCCTTTAAGGAGGCGGGGCTCGACACCAAGAAGCTCGAGTTTGCCGTTCGCGAGGTGCGTGGCGGCCGCCGAGTGGACAGCAAGAACGCCGAAGAGACCTACGAAGCGCTGATGCGCTACGGTCACGACCTCGTCACCAGCGCCGAGCAGGGCAAACTCGACCCAGTCATTGGTACGTGCTCCATACTCCGTCTCCTTTCCATGGAAAGGGCTGATGGTCTGCGGAATACTTGGTATGCGTACGCATCCTAACTGTTAACCTGTGTTGTATGTAGGCCGTGACGACGAGATCAGAAGAGTCATAAGAGTGCTTTCCCGGCGCACCAAGAACAACCCGGTCCTCATCGGAGAGCCCGGCGTGGGCAAGACGGCCATCGTGGAGGGCCTAGCACAGCGCATCGTGCGAGGCGACGTGCCCACCAACCTTCAGGACCGCCGCGTGATTGCGCTCGATATGGGAGCCCTCGTGGCCGGAGCCAAGTATCGCGGTGAATTCGAAGAGCGCCTCAAGGCTGTGCTCAAGGAAGTCAAGGAAGCCGAGGGCAAGATCATCCTCTTCATCGACGAGATTCACCTCGTCCTGGGCGCTGGCAAGGCCGAAGGTGCCATGGACGCGGCCAACCTTCTCAAACCGATGCTCGCGCGCGGCGAGCTGCGCTGCATAGGAGCAACCACGCTTGCTGAGTATCGAAAGCATGTCGAGAAAGACGCTGCATTCGAACGGCGCTTCCAGCCGGTCTATGTGAGCGAGCCCTCACCCGAGGATACGATCAGCATTCTCCGCGGTCTCAAGGAGAAGTACGAGGCTCACCACGGCGTGCGCATCATGGACAGCGCGCTCGTGATCGCCGCTCAGCTGGCCTCTCGATACATCACCAACCGCTTCCTGCCCGACAAGGCCATCGATCTCATCGACGAGGCGTGCGCCAACACCCGAGTACAGCTTGATTCCCAACCCGAGCAGATTGACCAGCTTGAGCGCCGTCGTCTGCGCCTGGAGGTCGAGCTTACCGCCATGGAAAAGGAGTACAAGGAGAACAAGGACAAGGCCACGGAGCAGCGAATCGAAAAGATCAAGGAGGAACTCTCCCGCATAAAGGAGGAGATAGCCCCGCTTCAGGCTCGCTACGAGCAGGAGAAAGGACACCTGGACGAAATCCGCAGCCTCAAGAAGAGGCTCGAAGAGATCAAGCTCAAGGCCGATGCCGCCGAACGCAGGAAGGATCTGAGCACCGCAGCTGATCTGCGCTTCGGTGCAGTTCCCGAACTCGAGAAGAAGATCGCTGTGCTGGAGCGCCAAAAGGAAGAAACCGACGCCCGCAAGGCCGAAAACAAGCTCTTCTCCGAGGTGGTCGGTCCGGAGCAGATCGCTGAGGTTATCTCTCGCTGGACAGGCATCCCCGTCAGCAAGCTCAACCAGACCGAGAAACAGCGCCTTCTCAAACTCGCCGACCACCTCCACCAGCGTGTGGTGGGCCAGGACGAAGCGGTAGATGCTGTTGCCGAGGCCATTCTTCGTTCGCGCGCCGGCCTCTCTCGTCCCCACCAGCCCTTAGGCTCGTTCCTCTTCCTGGGCCCCACCGGCGTCGGCAAGACGGAACTCGCTAAGGCGCTCGCTTCCGAGCTCTTCGATGATGAGAAGAACATGGTCAGGATCGATATGTCCGAGTACATGGAGCAACATTCTGTCGCACGACTCATCGGCGCTCCTCCCGGATATGTCGGTCATGAAGAGGGCGGTCAGCTTACGGAAGCCGTCCGACGCCGACCTTACGCGGTGGTGCTCCTGGACGAAGTCGAGAAGGCTCACGTTCAAGTGCTCAACATCCTACTTCAAGTGTTAGACGATGGTCGCCTTACCGACGGTCAAGGCCGTGTTGTGGACTTCTCCAACGTGGTCATCATCCTTACTTCCAATCTCGGTTCTGAAATCCTTCTCAGGGCAGTTAGCGCTGGTACCGTCAACACTGTGTTGCTTTCTTTCTCCATTCAACCAACTCACAGTATTGTTTGTTTTACTCTTGCAGATGGTCGTCTTCCTGAATCAGCCAAGGAGGGAGTCATGAATGTTGTCAAGCAGCACTTCAGGCCTGAATTCCTCAACCGCATGGATGATATCGTCGTCTTCCATCCTCTGGCCAAGCATCACCTTCACGACATCGTCAGGCTGCAGGTGGCCTCGGTCTCAAAGAGATTGGCGGAGAGGAACATCAAGCTGGACATCGATGCAAGTGCTCTCGACCTCATCCTCTCTCAAGCCTACGATCCTCTCTACGGCGCTCGCCCGCTGCGTCGTTATCTCGAGAAGCACATCGTCACTCAGATCTCCAAGATGATCATCGGGGGCGAACTTCTCGACGACAGCACCGTGCACATTACGGCCTCGGGCGACCAGCTCGGGTTTAGGGTGGCGCCCAACTTGGGCGCCACCACCGACTCAAAAAAAAAAGTTCCACCACCCAACTCGACTCAGTGAAAGAGCGGCCGAAGCGACGACTGAGCCATGACGAGGGCGAAGAGGAGGAAGATATGGAACTTGTGAAGAGGAGTGAAGAGGAGGAGGAGCGCGACGTTGAGGCCAAGAGACAACACAAGAAGCCACGCACGAAGGGGGATCAACACCAAAAGAGATCGAAAGCCGAGCCGACGAACAGTGCGTTCGACGGCGGCGACCACGATCTCTCTGGAAACAAGAGGAGGAAGAAGGCCTCTGACACTGCCTCTATTGGCAGGAAGAGGAAGGCCACTGACTCCAAAAGCCATTGATACGAACATACCATTAAATCACTGTTTTTTTGTACAGCCCTGTGGTCTGCTCAGCTCATCGAGGGGAGACCTCCCAGCGCAGCGTCGGGTTTGGGAAGTGATGCTGATGAAGATGGGGGCAGGGGCGTTATTTGGCCGGCAGCTTGGGCTGCGGGTGCGGGATCCGCTCCGGCCTGACACCCCAAGTAGATCGTTAACCGAATCTGATGTTGACCTAAACCGTGTGATGGCGGGGAGGTGAGCGTACGAACCATTTCTCTCTTTCTTCGCTTCTTCCTCCGCTCTTCTCTCGACTCCTTGCTGCCTTCATCTGCGCCTTCTTCCCTGCTTTTTCGCTGCAGCAATCGATGACAGTAAGCACAGGTGGGCGCAATGCAGGATCAGACATGACGGTACTTTGTGCTTGTGCCTGTGCTTGCGCTCCTTGTCACGTCGCTCCCCACCTGCTTCACCCGGCGTTCCATCAGCGAGCACACTCCCATCGGAAGCAGCCGTCCCTTCGGCTCCTTCTCTGTGCTTCTTCCTGTGCTTACGATGCTTGCGCTCACCCTTCTCGCGGTCCCGATGTTTCTTTCGACGTCGCTTATCCTGTGCTCTTCCACGGTCAATGAAACGATCCAACATAATATTTACCCATTCTTTATGTACAATTATTTAAAAAAGAATTATAATTCAATTCATAAAAAGAATATGAATGAGAAATGGAGTAAGTACTACTTACTTCTAGCTTGCCCGGCTCCAGCGTGAGGCCCTTCATGAGCTCGGGAGGAAGAGGCGGCATGGAGAGGTCGTCGTCATCATCGATGATGGGCCACTCTTCGAGACGAAACAGGGAGCGGAGGCCCAGGTCGGGGTGGTTGTCGGTTTCGTTGCCCAGAACGGGCAGGTGCCGTATGTACGCCTCAAACGTCTGCGGCATCTTCTCATTGCGCACCACCAGCCCTCCGTCCTTCAACAACAGAGGTGCCAACTTGTAGTGCTCCAACAAATTGATTGCACCCGTGAGCTGCGGCTGCACTGCAAATCAAATGAAATCAAATGATGAATGGCCCTCTCAGTAATAAATAAAACATGTGCTTCTTTGGTTCTTCTTTTCTTTCTTTTTGGGCGGGACCCCTCCGAACTGTAGATTTGGGAAACGCTACCCTGACCCCGCATGAGATAGTAGGGCGACATGGTGGTGGTGGTCGTAGTGGTAGTGGTCGCACTTGCGTCCGCCATCTTCGCGTGAAGAATCGCGTCTCTCTAAATCACAAAAAATAAAATGATTCTTGTGAAAATTTGAAACCGAATTTGAAACGACAAAAAATTAAAATTTTCATTTATGTCATTTCTTTTTCTTTTCTTTTCTTTTTCTGGAATCATTCTAGATACACCAGCACGAGAAGGAAGGAGATCAACGAGCCTCCGAGCGCGCCCAGCTGCACGCGTTGCATAATGATAGATAGATAGATAATGAGAGTACAATTCGCAATGAAAGTAGGTACAGCTCAAGTTACCTGATTGGCAGCGGCGACGAAGGTGGACGCCCTCTCTGCTATCTCTGGATGTTCGTGAGCAACCTTGATGTAGGCCATCGTATCTTGCCAGCCATTGAGCAGAGTGAAAGCCGCATTAGGTGCACGCCGTCAAGGGGTGATACCATAACAAAAGGCCACAAAGGGCAATGGAAAGGATGACAATGGAAAGGAAAAAAGGATATCAATCACAATCAGGAATGCCAGACTCTCTGGCACCAGACTTCGGTCCCCCAAGAGCGCAAGCACCATGAGGAATACCCATAATGGCGTCTAGCAACAGAACATCAATACGCCGACAGTTGGGGAAAACAAATAGCAGTTACCTGTGCTAGACTGATCCAAGTGAGTTTGTAGAATCGAATCCATGTACAAAGTAGTCGGCCGAGAGAACTAGTGATTGTGGCAGCAATGTTGGTCCACATGAGCCACATACCGGAGTCTTTGTAGCCGGACACCGCATAAGGAAGCACACCAACTAATACATAGTTGATCAAGCAGATGTAGAATTGGTCTGGTTTGCTAAAAAGTTAGGGCCTGCAGTAGGGATAAACCACATCAGCACCACGTACTAAGCAAAGTATTCATCAAAAGATATCCCAGGACGGCAGAAGGAATCTTATCCGGTGTATCATCCTCCTAATCGTTCGCCATATTAACATCAGGGAGCACATGAGGACTCTAGGTGCTACATACTTCATTCGGTTCGTTTAGAAGCGACTGTTGGACATGCACGACCCCTTTCATCTACGCTCCGGTAACGTGAGTTGAATTTGCCATGGCATTGGACTCACCACAGTGAAGAATCTTACCTCAGCTGCGAAGCACTGTCGCACGCGAGATCTCCGCATAAGTAGCAATATGCAAGTGTAGGAGAAGAGTGACAACGCTAAAAAGACCGAGATGATTATAAAGAAGATCTGCACACTGAATCGCTTGGAACTCCCTGGATCTTGGGCTATTGCAAGCAACGAAGGAATCATCCCGTTTATGCCTGTTGGATGGATATCAGGCAACTCGCGCATGTGTCGGTGAGAAGATGTGTAACAATGGGTACGCACCCATTCCAGTAGAGAGAGCAGCAGTGATTGTATGCTTGAAGAGAGAAGCAAAAGGGAAGAAAGAAACGACAGAAAAGCAGCCTACAAGTCCCGCAAGCAGAGTGAAGCAGATCAACGCAACGCTGTGTTCCGTCAAGTAATGCAAGCGGTGAGGAGCTGAAATCACGGGTGCAAGATAGAGTACCTGTGCTCTGAACTGAACACTTCTGCCGTCTGTTTCCAAAAGAAGGCCAAACAAAGCGCAGTGATGATGCCGCATCCCAGTGTGCCGAAGATGACCCACTCGTATGTACCCGCATGGTTAAGGAAGGTGTGATGCAGGCAGGTGAATGGAGTGATCAGTCCATCAGTACATCAGCACGAATGGGAAAGGTCAGATGAAAGGATATGGGACGCGCATGTACTGCCGCACGATGACATACGCAAGAGGAATGATGTTGCCCAACTGGATGACGATGATCAGGTACGACGCGATCGAGTTGTTCTCTGGCAGCTCCGCGATAAACACCGGCAGCTGTGCCCAATAGTGAGTTTAACGGAATTGAATTTCCTTCATATCGTAAAAATTGTATTTTATTTTATTTTATTAAAGTAAAACTAAAATAATTTATACATATTCGGGGAGGAGGCTACACCTCCATGAAGAGGGCGTTGATGAGGAGCCACGGGGCGAGGCCCACAAGGAAGAAGAGGAGGTGCACGCCGACCTCCGTAGCCCACCCCACGCGGGCGGCAGGAGTTGGCCACCCTCCTTCCTGTTCCTCTTCTGCTTCCGCCACCTCCTCTGCTGCTGCTTTGCCGGCAGCACGCAGCTCCCGGAAACCCGACCCGTGGTGCCCCTCCTCCTTTCCTCCTCCTTCCTCCTCCTCCTCGTGCCCTGCCTGCTGCATGCTGGTGGTGGTGGTGGTGTGGGTGTGGAGGTGGAGGTGTGGTAGATATGTGGTAGCAGTGGGTGGGGAGTGGGTGGATGAAATGCAGCTTTGGCCGGGACACCCACGTCATGCACACGTCCGCTGGACGAGAGCATGTAATCTTGCCCCTATATCCTTCCTCCTTGGAGAGTTGAAGGTTGGCCGACCTGAGCTGGAGTCAATCGATATGCAAACTGGGTCGCTGGGTCAAAGCAAGGTTGGCCGACCTTGGCAGAGGTCCTTCTTGTTATGCAAACCTCCAGTATCCCTCAATGCTGTGAACCAGCGCCATGGCTGCTTACTCTTGTGGCGAGCTTGGCTCCGCCTTCTCGTCAGCGTGCGGCACGGCTGCCGTAGGCGTGGTGTTCAAGGACGGGGTATCGTTTGACTGCGCACTTGGAATCGCGTGCTGGTGCTCATCATGCTGGTCGGCTGCTTCATGCTCGACCTTCTTCTCTTCCACAGGGGCAAGCTTGGATCGCTCAGATGGTGGCAACCAATGTGCTAGACAATAGGTTCAGGTGAGCGGCGGTGACGCAGTCGACACAATAAGGTCAAGTGCGTACCATAGCCAGGCAGGCCACGTTCACGAGCCACGTTGTGGAAGTGAGAGACCAATTTCACTCCGGTGAGCTGTTTGGGTTTGCCATCATGGTCGAACAAGTAGAATGCAGGAGTGGCATTCAAACCCTCAATCTGAGCCAAGTCATAACTTGAGTGCTGCACATTAACCAGGTCAGTGAGGAAGTGCGTACATCAGCATTGGCCTTGATGAAGGTGATCTCGGGGAAGTCTTCAGATATCTGTCCTAACATAGGGCTTATCTTCTTACAAGGCCAGCATCCCTTCCGCCAGAAGAATACGACTACGTTGCCCTTTTTGCGTGCCTCCTCCAGTTCCTCCTTGTACTGCAGTTGGCCGAGGTAAGCTATAAAAGCTGTGCACGATTTTGTGCATTGATTACCCACCTTGTCCTTTTCAACCATCTTAATATTCTTCATCGCGATTCGCTCCATATTCTTGAGCTCATCCTTGAGTTGTCGCTTGAGCTCTTCAGCGCTCTGTTTAAACGGATCCTCGTGGGCATTCAGCTGGTCATACATATCAAACAGCTTCCGGAAGATCTCCTTGGCCTTATCACTTGTAGGCACAAACTCCTGGATCAAGAATGAGGAAACGATGAAGCTAGCAGGACAAGAAGGGCTCACCTTATAGGCAAGGCTGTGCATGTAATAATTCCCTAGCGCCTTCTCAAAATTACGTAAAAGGCGCATCTTGTCAGCATTGCGCAGGCTTCGGTAAATTTGCTCTCCATTGCCCCTATGCATATTTCTCATAAGATATCGACATTGAAGATCAGCACTATACAGTGGCGCCACTTACCCGCACTGCTGTGTGATGAATACAACGATGTCAAGCAGATCTCCCCGTCCGTGGTAGGTGATCGGCTCGTTTTTCTGGCCTTTGCGGAACAGTTTGATACCTTCAACTGGGGTGTCACCAAAGTACTGGGGATCCAGCTCATTCAAGAAACTGTTCAGCACAATTAGAATAAGATGACTCCAAAATTGGTGAGCTGCGTGCCTCGTGTATTCAACAATCTGGATGTTCTTGTCGTTGGAAAAGGCACCGGCAAGAATCTGAAGATCTGCAGGCACAGAGTGGGAAGGTAGATGAAGGTAAACGAGCACGTCCTTGTCGGAGTCAAGCACAAGATCCTTGAATGAATCTTTGGTGGCCACTTTAAGATGTTTGACTGTATGGAAGATCCGAGTTAGAAATGGAAAGTGTTATTGGTGATTATTTGTACCTTCAGCGTGCTTATCGTCAGCAGGGCGAGATTCTGAAGGGTGAAAGCGAAGGTCATCCTGAGAAGCAGATTCAATGTCAGCCATGTTACAAAACAAGCTGCAGAAGTGTACCAGTTTATGAGCTTTCATGTCCTCCAAGAATTGTTTAATATTTTCAGGTGTAAGCTTCTTGTCGGCGGGATACACATAGCTCTCAATTTGCTTCGTCTAGTTGTGTGAATTCTTAGACTGTAGTCGAGATAATATTTTCTCAAATCGGCGTTCATAAATACCTCCTTGTTATAGTTGTAGATCACCGCTACGGCATCCTTTGGAAACTTTGTTCTATCCTCTGAAAAGAACTGGTAATCAAGCAAGTGCATGGCCTTCAGATCCTCATCGGCCAGAATCCTTTCCAACTGCTCGTCTAACTCATCATCCTATTGATTCAATAGCGTCAGCGAGAAGAGGAGGTACGTTTCCTGGGTGCACATACCACATCTTCCCTCTCAAGAAGCAAGAGCAAGATGGGTCGTTCCAAAAGGTAGCTCGCAAAATCGCTTTTGTTGGCGCTCTCGTCAGTAGCATCCTTCGACACCTCCTTCGGTGCTTCTTTCTCCTTGCTGGATTCGGATTCCTGAGCACGGACTCGCTGGCCGATCAGGCCCATCATGCCGCCCACTGCAGACCCAAGCTGCCAGCAGGAACACACGTGGCATTCAGCAACGGAAGCACTTGGCGATGCAAGCTACGTACCATGACAGAGCCAAGCGTAATCCGCATGCTCTTTGTTCCAAGCACGCTCTGCTGCCGGCTACACGCAACCAAAGAGATAAGGTGAGCTGCGTACTCCTTCGTGCCACGACTTCAGGGGTCCCGCACCCAGCACATGAGTACGGACGTACAAATCCTGGACATCTCCGTGCCGAGGTGCCCCCTGCAGGTGCAAAGGGCGTACACTGAATATCATTTACATAATTTGGAATGGGATGAAGAATCGTCCGTACCCAAGAGAGGGAGGCACCCGGAGGGAGATTGCAGAGTCGCAGATGGGAAAGGAGATGGAGGCACCCTTGCCAAGCGTGCCGCAGTGATTGCTCCTCTTCTCCTCATCTTGTGTAGCGGGGAAATGCGTAGCGCTACACAATCTTTCACCGCGGTGCGAATTCCTCGAATTTCCGAGGCTTTGGTTCGCACGAAGAACTTTTCCAAAATAGTTTCGCTTTTGGTGAGATTGGGGAAGACGATTGCGGACAAGGGTTGGGGACGCCGAGGTAACAGGTAACTTGGTCTGTTGGGGACTTCCATCTTTGTACCAAAGAAGATGGATGTCGCCAGCATCAACGGCAGCCCCTGGGCGGGTGGAGAGCCATCTTCGCCATCAGGGAAGCTCGCCTCTCCCTCTGCTATGTACGTGTACTCCACCTCCACTTCTTCCCTCCCCCATCTTCTTGTCTTAGAAATTATTAATCTCTCCACGTCCCAATTCATCTGACGACGTCGAGTCCTCACTCTTGGTTCTCTTCTTTTCTGCTCAGGAAAGCAAAGACCAAGTACCACCACATGTACACCACCACCGTCTCTACCGCCGAGTCGGGGTCGGATGAGTACTCCTCCTCCTACGCACGCAGGTCTCCTGGAGGAGGCCGCGAAGAAGAAGCAGAAGACGACCACTACTACTACCACCAGCAGCAGAGCACTATGGACACATCTCCGGGGCGGTCGCGTGGGGAATCGTTCGAGAAGAACGGCAGCCTGTACTACTCAGTGGTCCCTTCTTTGGGTTCTCGCTCGAGGGCCGATGACTCGTCCGTGAGGAAGCGCAGGCTCAGCGGCGGTGATGTCGGCGCGAGTGGGACCTCGTCCGCTTCGCCACTGACGTTGGCGTCGGGGCACCACTTGAGTGCGGCCAAGCGCGTACACAGCAATCCCATCACTGCTCCCATGCATTCCCAACCGGGCGGGCGACGCGCCGCGCTCCACCTCTCGCCGCTTGCGCTGGCTTACGGTAAGGGCGGCGCGTCCGTCTCTACTCCGTCTCGCACCGTTGCGGCTGCCGTGGCGGATCAGAGCAGGCGAGGCAGGGAAGTGCCTCATCCTCAATATGAACCTCAAGGTGATGTTCGGCTGGTCGTTCCCACAGGCAGGCACCCTGATGGCAGCAGACGAGCAGGCGATGCGGAGGGAAGGTCCAGCGAAGCTGGTGGTCATGCCAGATTGCCCATCAGTGGAGAGGTCCGCACTGAATATGCCGTCTTACCCCCAACAGCAAGTCGCAAGGAGGAAGTGATGGCCGCGATGCAGAGGCTGCAGGCAGAGTTGACCGAAATAGACAAGGCAGAGGCGCAGCAGAACGAGAGACGAGCAGCGTCCGATGACCTCCTGAATGTGAGGCCATTAAGGCTGAAGCAAACCATGGGCAAGAGGCTATCCCGAGAAGAGGTTTCGATCGTGAGGAATGGATACGATCTCGATAACCTCGACCAAGAGGAAGAGAAGGGCCATCCAAGTCAGAAGAGGATCGGCAAGTTGCACTCGATTTCAGATAACGACGATGACGAATCGCCATCAAGAGGCAAGAAACAAGCGTCCGATCTAGAGAAGAAGCTGGTTGTACGGAGTGCGTATTACTTTGAAGAAGGCGATGCGGGGGAGAAGAGCGGAAGCGACGAGCCAGCAGGAAGAACGGGCACTACCAAGGCGTACAGCCTCTACCAGGACAGTGGGCCGCCCCCACAGCCACGATCGAACCTGTTGTCAACTATCGGCCACGCAGATGTCGTCCGTAGCTTTTATATTCAGAGTGCCACCAGCGAGGATGAAGCAGACGATTCCGAGTTGAGGCGGGCAATCAGCGCCGATAGTTACATCGAGCAACGCAGCACGATCAACCGTGAAATTCAAAACGACCTCTACCCCGGCTACAACCTGAAGACGCCCGAGCAGACTGAACCTTCTGATCACGCACCGAATCTTTACAATCAAATCGTCACCGACGAAGAAGATGGCACGCGCTATGACGCAGATGAAAAGTCAGGAAAACGAGATCACGGCGGCATCCTGCGCAATCTACGCTTGCGGCATAGCGGCGAACATAGTACTCACCGTGCAGGTGGCGATCATAAGGACAGCCGAAGAAAGGAGCGCGATGAGAAGAAGCGCAAAGCTAAGGTGGACAAAGAATCGAAGAAGACAGAAAAGAAGCTCAAACGTATGGATAAGAAGCTGGTCACAGTCGGACGCAAGCGAGAAAAGGAAAGCGAGGACGGCAAGAACGGATGGATGCGGCGAGCCACGAGGCGGACGCGAAAGAAGGCGATACCCTTAACGTCTTCAGCGGACAGAGATATTGGAGATAACGACGATGAAGCGATGGAGTCATCCGCCTCGGAAGGCGAGCCTTTTCCAAGGCGTTTCTTAGCGAAGCAAACCATCGATGTGTTGCCTTACCGGGAGGCTGACGAACAAGAGGCGAAGCGATACAATGTAATGAACCAAGACGAGAAAAAGGGCAAATCAGCAAGCAAGATGCTTGCGTTCCGTAAGAACATGAAAAGCGCCAGTGAATTCGAGAGGAGCAGCATGAGTCCAGATACGACGAAAGAGGAGAAGGGAAGCCTGGAGCTTCGTACGAAGGAGGCGCCGGTAGCACAAGGGGGGCGTATGGGCAATCGTACTTTGGGCTCCTCCATGGAAGACGTGCCTTCTTCCGGCCAACCCGAGAAGGCGAACCTCGCAATGCAGGGAGAAGGACGGATCAAACGTGGTAAGGAAGCCTTTGAACGCAAGATGAAAGAAGCCAAGAAGAGGATCGGACGAAAGAAAAAGGAGCAAAGCGGCAGCTTCGCGGACATCGAGACTTTCATGCATGAGAATTTGGAGGCCGATTGGCAGGAAAAGCATCCGAAGGCTGACGGAGTGCTACCCTCGCCAAATGAGGATCATTCACACCACAAACATCAGGGCAAAGACGAAACCTTCGCCGAACCCAAGAAGACCGCACCCATCGATCGAAGAGCGGTGGTGGGAGATCTTGCCGACAGTATCTGGAATGTATAGTTATTCCTCTTCCCCTTTGTTCTGCAGCACTCACTGAAAACTATCCTTCATGTAGAGACGATTCCAAGAACTGATGAGCCTGCCTGACACGGAAACAAAGTTCCGCAAGCTCGCACAATTGGCCTATGATATCTACCCCTTCTTTCAGTTTATTGATGCTATACCATGCTCACGTTTAGTCGCCTTTATACATTTCCAGCATGTTGCAGAGGTGTATGGCCGGATTATAATCAGCGAGCAGTTTGTGCCCATGGAAGAAAAAACCATTCGACCCCAAAACATCGGTACAAGCGCATCTAACTCTCTGAATTGGCCTGCTTATCGATATCTAATCACGAACTGCAGGCGGCGTTGCTGGGGGGAGCAAATATCTATGCAAGGGCATCCTATTCAAGTTTGCACTCGATGTTGAGATGAAAAAGGGCCTTTGGATGTATGGCGACGATACTCCAAATGACTCCTGTGCTTCAAAAGCTGGTACATTACGATTCTCTCACTCTTTTTTGGCTCGACTCAGATCTTACTGGAAATCCCTGATACAGCGGGCCATGAGTTGCGTAGCGTAACGAGAGTCGTGGATTCAGGGGATGCGGCGGCAGAAGGAGTTGCCGTGCCTTTGATCACACTTGTAGACTACAGGTGACTGATTGTCTCTCCAGTTTATTGAAACCAAACATCGTCTCACAGCCGCTACGCAGGGGTTACCGGCTAACAGCGGTCTCAATTCTACCTGTCTCGAAAAAGACCATCATTTATGGGTACATCAATCTTATTCGCACTGCTGCACGAGAACGACTTCTCACTTTCTGTTAGGTCGCATGATGGCGGCAAGACCGTGCATGCTGCCTACCCTGCATTTAATGAAAAGTTCAAGAACATCTTCACTCGCCTCAATCTCAAATCGCATCTCGTGTCCTCCAAGCTCCTCTACGCATGCGGCGACATCGAGGGCCATTGGGGATCGGTATGCTCTCCCTTAGAAGTGTAGGTTGGAGCATCTGGCTGAGACTGTGTGTGCAGGACGGAAAGCTTTATCTTCTTGATTTTGCTCGGTACGAATTGGCCTTGTTTTCGATGTTTTGTACTCCCTCCTGTTGCGCTTATAAACAATCCCACCAGACTTTATCCGCCAGAGTGCGTATGGGTAACACAACGGTTCTGGCCGTTGCTGATGGACGCTCGATCCGTCTTCTACAAACTGCTTCGGCCTGGTATGGCCTTAAACATACAAATATACATGGCGACTTTTTTTGATGTTTCGTTTTGCACGGCATTGGTGCAGAGCTTGTACAGAGTTACCTGATGCCTCTTTGCAGCGATGCCTATACGGGCTGGGTGCGACATGATCCTAACATGCAAGAACATAACGAGGAGGTCAGGCAAGCCACTGAGGTACTCTGCCCTAAATGAATAGAGATTTTAATCCCTACTAACGTCCATTATATTAAGGAACTGGTGAGGAATACGATCCCGAGCCTTGCTGCTGAGGTTCAACAGCTTTCGCTGCAAGAGGGACAACAACTGTACTCGAATACACCCACGGTATGTACCATAATCAAACTATCACACCGACGCTAAAGTCATACTTAAACAATGGGTAGGGATCTCGAGAAGGCAGGAGCACGCTGAAGTTTGCTCCACGGACCTATCGCTTCGGCCTCGAAGTTGATGATGAAGACTATGCGCCTGGCTCCCTTAGTGTCTCGTACGCAGTTTCCCCTGGAAGGAGATAAGCTGCTTGATTGACACGGGTGAATTTGGCTTCTACATCAGGGGTCTCCACGATCTTCTCATCAGTGTTTTGCAACGCATGCACCGGAGCGGCGTTAACATGCGATATCTTGGGGTATTGAGGGGACATCTCCCTTTAGTCCCCAACCAAGCATACGAGGCATTCTGCAAGCGATATCCCTGCCTATTCAAAGCCTTGCTTTATACTGAGGTCCGTAGGCAGTGCCTTGATTCTACAGAGGTCCTACTAACATTACCTCACGGCCGTGTATCAATCAGATGGCTGCACGCGTGTGCAAATGCATGATTCGTGCTCTACTTCGAGAGAAGATGAGAGAATTGAAAGTCCCATCATCAGAGCCCTATAAGGAGCTGGTGGTTGACCTCTTCAATATATTCTCGCGTCATTCTCCCCACTCGACACACTTTTGGACCTCGACGGAAACACCTAACGTCCGCAAGAACCTTATCCAGCCCAATAAGCCAGGAGAGCGCGGGCTTGAATACTTCATTTACAAGGTTCTGAATTGTGAAGAGCTCAAATCCACCGTAGGTGCTTGGCTCACAAGGTTTTCTCTCAGGTCTGCAAGCAGAATCATCGATTACGAAGGCAGAAGAAGAAGGAACGGGAACTGAACGGTGATGGGGTCGTACCTGGACGAGACGAACTGGATTCCCACCACAATCTCCAACATCATCAGCATGGTCACCTTCATCATCACCATCATCAAGATACTGCGCCAGAGAAAGAGACCGACGAATATGACAAAGGAGAAAGCGTTGAAGACATTATTCACTACTTGTTGCCTATGAAGTGCTGCATTCGCACCAAGTTTGGGGATATTGCCCTCAGCGAGGATGAGTGGAATGCTGGTGATAATCAAGTCCAGCAGCC
>CDEZ01023768.1:0-15272 GCA_000826365.1 Acanthamoeba royreba
CTTACCGCCAACATCGCCGGCGACCAGCAGATCACCCAGTTCTGGAATCTCAACCCGACCACCGGCACCAGCTTCAACGTCGCCACCAACTTCGGTCCTCTCCAGCCTGGCGCCAACATCGGAACTGGCTACATTGTCAAGACGCCCATCTCGTCCAACTCTGGTTCTCCCAGCATCACCATCAACTCGGTCAGCTGCAGCGGTAGCCCTGCCGCCTCGCCTTCGGCTGCTCCTGCCAGCCCCAGCGCGTCGCCCGCCGCTCCTTCCCCCTCGACCATCGTCAGCACGCCTCAGCCTAGCTCTGCTCCCGCTGGATGCAGCGTCATTGTGAGCCTCGTTGCTCGCTCCGCCAGCGTCGGTGGTGTGTGGCAGCAGAACGGCAACACGTTCCAGATCTTCGACATCACCATCACCAACAATGGCCAGCGTCCCGTCAACGGTGGTGTGCTTAGCTTCACTCTCTCCGGACAGTCGGCGGCCATCACCCAGTCTTGGGAGTTGAACCGCCAGGGCTCCAGCAATGTGTTCAACATCAGCTTCGCCTACGGTCCTCTCCAGGTCGGCGCCAGCCAGGGCGCCGGCATCGTCGTCAGCGTGGCCGGTTCGACCCCCGCTGCTGCTCCTGCCTACTCCCTCAGCTCTCTTGCTTGCCAGTAGATCACTGGTCAGCCCTCACCTCATCCCTGATATCGGGATCGACACTGCTTCCTCCTTCATCTTCAACACCAATCTCTCTCGTGTTACGATTTTAAGATATCATAGTCATATTTTATATTTGCACAACCTTCGCTTTCCCATCAAACAGTCCTGAAATACGCCTGAAGGTCCGAAGGGTTAGGGTTTCGTTCTCCTATGTACCAAGGGCCCCTGACGTAGTGCAACCTCGGAGTTACAATTGAGCTGAAAAAGAAGATAATGGTGATGAGACATTCAACCAAAGACCAACCGACCCCACTTGCTTCTGCCATCCTCGCAGCACAGATGCTGATCTTGTTGATGATCATGTAAATAAGTTTCATGACACGCCTTCAGTGCGAGCTCTTGTGGGTGCGGCTAAATGGTAACCTGACCTGTAGCCATCTCATCCACAATCGAGAGGCTGTGGAAGATGAGCAGACAAAGGGTAAAGGGCACCACGCCATGGAAGAATCCAAACACTCCATCCTCTTTGTAGACCTGTCTCGCCGCCTGCACGCCATTACCCCACACCACCACACATCAAGTTAGTGCCCATCACATCTTTGCACGCCGTTGGGCGGAGGAATCATACACCGACGATGCCAAGAGAACCATAGGTGTGTGGCTTGGCGATCATGCGGGTGTACACCTGCAGGATCACAGTTAAGCACGTTCGGTACCTCTCAACCCTCTAAAAACCAAAACAGCATACCGTTGTCAGAGGCAGTGTTATGGCTGCAAACACAGCATCAATGGCTCCCATTATCTGTGCCCAATTATCAAACAATTGGCATCAGTGTGATTATTACTTGCTTGTATTTGGGACATGCGCCGCACCGCGAGAACTCCTGAGCCAAATGCCACATTGCGAAGAGTTGAGACTGACTCCTCGTGTTCTTCATCATCATCGTCTTCATACTCCTCTTCGCTAGCTAATTAATTCATCAGTACATCATATTGGCTATCTCAGATCTTTGGTGAAACCAGCTTCATTGGCACACACGTACGCAGTGGCTCAGAAGAAGATGCACCAATCGTGATGTCTGCGAAGAACCGCTTGTGAAACCAGTGAAGTATCAATGCTCGAATTGAGTCATTGATGTTGAGCGCCTTAAGCCAACGTCAGATGGTTTTGCTCAATACACTCGAGTATATTCAAGTGAACGTGGCAGAGTACCAATTCACTCGCAGCGCTGAGGAGGACCGGCGCGTAAAAGTGGTTGCGGCCCTTGAGCACACCATCAATCAACAGCTCCTTCCTTTCACATCGGTCAACCAGTGTGTAGTTCGAATGCTATGACAAAGCAGACACCTTACCAGCTGTTCTTCAAGTGTTTTGTTGCTGAGAACCACACCACGTTGAGCGGATGCGCTGCAATACCACTGACCAATGTTGCAATGGCCATGCTGTTTGAAGTTTGTTGGCATTTTAGTGACGGACGAGAGGCAAACATGTATATGAAGACGGGGACCAACGTTGATTGCCATGCAATGTTCCTGTTCTCATCGGTAAGTTCGAGCAGCTGATTCAACTGTGTACGGATCAATTCTGCACGTTACCACTTGGTTATGCGCCCACATGGCAACAATCATTCAACTATGGCCGTGCGGTACCCCTCACAGCAATGGTAGCTCCGCCAACCGCAACGGCAAGTGCTGGCCATCTGGTGGTGATAATTGTTCACGTTCAGCATCGGTACTCAGGACAGGAAAAAAGAAGATAAACAACAGATGGGTGACACACTTGATACAAACGTTGAGGAGACCATCATAACGAATGATGTCATGCAAATTGTGCATCATCCGCTTCGAATCCCCGACCAGAGCCGCCACGATTCCTGTGCCATCATCATGCACATCATCAGCAACACCATCATCATCATCATCATCACCATCATCATGCACATCATGCACATCATGCACATCATCATCATCGTCATCATCATGCACATCATCATCATCATCATCATCATGCACATCATCATCATCATCGTCATCATCATCATCGTCATCGCATGTACAGAAAACAGTGAGTCATCAGCAAGAAAAGAAAGCAGGCGAATGAGTACCTCGGTAGTGGCCTCCGCCAGCAAGCATTGCCCGGTCCGACGCCAGCTTCAGCGCCGGTCCCGTTAGGAAGGCCCCCACAAAAAACACTGATAAAAAAATATTTTCAAAAAATTAATTCTCGCCACCCATTGGTCATACATATTATTTACAAATCAAAAATAACAATAGTTTTAATTTTTTCAAAAAAGGATTAACTTTTCGGCCAGGGCGGGTCACGTACATAGTTCCCTCCGCTGCTGCTCCGGTGTGGCCTCGCCCTGTGCTGCCATGGTGGACACGAATAAAAAAAAACGGACACGAATAAATTAATGCACACGAATAAACGTTTGCTCCTGTTTTTCGGCGTAATTCTTTGAAATATGGTAAACTCCTTTTCACAAAAAAATTCGACGACCACGAAACCGTTTCAAAACTCTAGAAAATCAACCATTCACGTTGATTCGGGAAGTTCAGATATCATGTAAATTTCATCATATTTGTCGGCGTCCAGTGGCGGCGCCGTTATGCCATTTCAGCGACTTGAAGTTCACCAGCATTAAAAGGTCATCTTCCACATGTAGACAGTATAACAGCAAAAAGCAAGCAAGACTCCATACTCTCAACAGTCAATACAGATAAATCAAAAGATGGTGCTGCAAGTGCATAGCAAGGACCAGTTCGACCACCTCATCGCCACTGCTGGTGACAAGCTCGTACACGTCCTCCCCTTCTTGAGAAGTGTGTTTGTCTGATCGTGGCTGACCTGCATTCACCATCAACAGGTTGTGGTGGACTTCTTCGCCACATGGTGTGGACCGTGCAAGCGCATCGCTCCCACTCTCGAACAACTGAGCGCCCAACTCGCCAACAATGTGCTCTTCCTCAAGGTCGACGTCGATGCGCTCCAGGAACTGGCTGCTGAGCACGACGTGAGTGCGATGCCTACGTTCCACTTGATCAAGAACGGAGCCAAGGTGTCCGAAGTCATCGGCGCCAGTGAGGCCAAGCTTCGTGAGGCAATCGCCAAGCATCAGTGATCAATATTCTTCTCCCATTACTCTCCACCCGATGTGACTATCATCGCATCATGCACATATTGAACAACATGTGAGACATGTTACCTTCAAGAGGACACAGTTGCCAACAAACTTGTTGTACAGCAGAGGAATTGGGAATTACTCTCGCCATCCAACACCAGTCCAGTACACGAGGTCCAGCGCGTAAACTTAATTAGCATTTACTTTCACATTACACACCATTATCACTGTTGTCCAGCATGATCACCTCTGCCAGGTCAAGAAGGAATTGTAGAAGTCGCTTGGCGCTCTCGCTGTTTAAGTTTTCAGCCAATGCCCGAATGCGAGCCATGGCGTACGGATTGGCCAACAGCCACCTTGCAACGCGTACTGGAGTGTTGCGTATTCATGTTGTGTGAGTGAACAGAGGGACATTCATCAGCAAAGCCACCTCCAGAAAGAAGAGCAAATTGAAGGCAGGAAGCGCCAGCGTACTGTTGTGGCAGGCAGCCAAAAGAGTACGAAGAGTGTAGGTTTCAGCAACTGTTTCAGGAGCATCAACACTGTAGGGAAGGAACGTCAACAGTATATCTCCAAATGACTGTTGTTTTCGCTCTGCTTGTTCCTCACGAGCTGCCTCATCAGGAGGCAAAGGTTCTATGATGCCTTCTTGGAATCTGTCATGTTTATGTCCAAAGCACCATCACACACCCCATGACACCATCACTCACGTCACGTGAGCTCTCTTCACTGCAATGTACAACATGAGCTGGATGAAGTACTTGGTAAACAGATGCTTTGGAATGATTGCTGGCAGTTCTAAGCCGTCCGTGAGCAAGAAGTGCAACAGAAGCAGCAGAATTTCAGGGTGGTCATCAAACTGGCAAAGTCGAGCAAGGATGGTGTAGAGCTCTGGGGAATAGAGATGCCTGAAGTTGACCACTGGCCAAAGGGATCAATCAGTGTTATAGCATAGCTGCCCTATCAACACAAGAGGACGACAAAGAGGAGAATGTGGTGAACCTGTCGGCGACACATGCGTGAGGACCCGAGCCATGAAAAGGAGAGACGTGATAGCCCTTGGGCGGTACTTGATTGTTGCGTCTGATGGATGGCTGAGAAGGAGAGCGAGCTCGATGAGAGCTTTAGGTCCGACGTTCCTCGCCGCGTGCAACTGGCCCGCCGTAGGATTGGTACAGGGCTGACTGGCAAGTACATAGAGCCAAGCGAGTATTGGAGAGATGTCGCGCTGCCTGGCCTCGGCAATGATGGTCTCCAGGTTGAAGTAAAGCGCTACATAAACCCCTCCCTTCTCCAGTACTGAGGAGTCCGAAGGTAGGAAGGAGAAGGCTTCGATGACAGCCATGCGGAAGGCGACAGACGTGGTGAAATCAGGCATGACCATAGCTGCCAAGTGACGCATCACCTGTAGTAAGGTCACTTCGGACTCGTCCAAGTACGTGAAGATGATCTTGCCAAGCAGGAGCACCACATCGATCATCATACGTTCCTCATCATCACCTTCATCGCTGCCATGACCGTCGCCTTTCGTCAATGGATGAAAGGAAAGGACAAGCTGCGTGATGGCATCAGGCACGCCGACACATTTCCATTCGCGCAGGGTAACCAACTCTTTGCGCGCGTCAGCATGGAGTTGTTCCTTCAGCCCTTGGATGGCCGCACGCTTGAGCTCAACTGGGCTCTCTGGCTTCAGATTCTCGATCAGTTTGACGTAGCGCTCGCGCTCCTCCTCTGTTAATGCTGCCGTATGATGGCGAGAGAATCGGAGTTAAAACGCACGGATCCAAAAAGGAGGGGAGCGGTAGGTACGTGCGAAGAGTGTGGTGGTCTTCACCTTTGCCTCTTCTTGTTCGTCCTCTTCCCAGTCCTCGTAGTCTTCTTCGGTGGCGCGTCGCCGAATCCACCAGCACGAGACAGCAAAGCCTGCCGTCAGCGCCATCACAGCGAGTGATGCCAGGCCGAGTGCTCCCACTCCTCCTGTCGACCCTTTCGACAGCAACACTGATGGTGTGTTCTCCTGTTCTCCTCCGCTCATCTTGACACCTTGGCGCAATGGCCGTAGAAGGCCTTTATTGCCCAACCGGAGTTTTGTTTCCAGGAAATTCCATGCATTGTTCCTTTTCATTGGAACAAATCATTTCACGAAAACGAACCAATTTGCCAAATAAATTAGACTTTCAATTTCGCAGGGAACTTACAAGGATAAGCTCTGTAGGGACCACTTTTTTACAGTACTTTCACATGTGGGTGTGATCTCCTTTGAGCGGCCTGAAAGCGAAAAGAGGAGTATATGTTGCGTTACCAGTCTTCATCGTCATCCTGTTCCTCGCCTTCCTGCCAGTAGTACTCCTCCTCGATCTCTTCGACAGTCTTCCAGCTGCGTCGAATCTGGAACGAGAGACGGACGGTCGGCAGAATGCTGCTCCGCTCGTTGTCATCGCCATCCACAAACTCAAAGTTGAGTCGCTCATCACCTTCCTCTTTCTCCTCACAGATATCTGCTCCCACTGCTTTCCGTTCATCACGATGGCCGACGCTGAGTGAGGCCTTGGCAAAGAGAGGAAGCTCGCCGAGAGCAAAGTGCGCAGTGCTGACGGTGTACTTGCGTGGTCGCAAGAAAGCGAGAAACGAGCCTAACGCCGATGGCGTCGTTGCTGGAATGGAAGAAGGAGAAGAGACATGACCATCATCAGCCGCCAGTCCGGATGGATGTGAAGAAGAGGAATCTGATGACGACGATGAAGAAGAAGGCGCGAATGCGAAACCAGTAACCGATGTTGAGGAGGGCGAGGAGGGAAACGACGCTCCACCCAGGTGCGTGGTGTGGAATGTCCCGGTCATCGGCTGCGGAAGCGAGAGCAGGGCCGACATAGCGTATCCACCCGCGGAGAACGCCGCAGCATGGAGCAGGAGCATACCTCCTCTACTCCGTCCCCATGACGGCCTGTGCACTTCTGTCTTGAAGATCGAAGACGACGTGGAGAAGGTGCGTCTCATTCTTTCCTTCCCTTTCGATCTTTGGAATCTTTGAAATTTCGGCGTTTCCCGCCAAAATTCAGAATCTAAAATCTGCGAGTAGCGTAGAGAGATTATTGAGCCGCTACTCGAAAATAATTCATTCCTTAATCAATGATGCACAATAGATTGACCATGTGAACAAATAAATATTGATAGTAGATATGAATTGCAATCAACAGAAAACAGCAAAAAAGAGGAAAATAAAAGAAAGAGGAGGTACCTCAATAAATGATTCAAGACTTCGCGACGGGCTGGAGGGAAAAGAGAAGGCCGGCGAAGGAAGGCCGTACCGCTCTGCAACCAAGTTTCTGAAATTTCTGTCTCCGTGGCAGGAACTCATACTTTGAATTAGACATGCATTTTCTAAATGCCTCAAAGAACACAGTCTGGGAAGCTGAGCAAGGAAGAATATTTAAAATATTTAATCAGCAGCGCAACAGAAATCATATTAATTCGCTGTCAGCCCTTTTCTCCAGGACAGCGCCTCTCCGCAAGAGAAGGGACTTCCCGTGAAGGAGACGAGGAACTTCGCGCTGCTACACCCGCGGTGTCCCCTGCGACCACAACCCGCCCCCCTTGCCAGAGCCTCCTCAACCGGCCTTTGTCGTCTTTTTTCGCTTTGGACTCCGATACCATTTTTCTGGCCTTCTCTCCTGTGACACCAAGGAAGAGGCCAGAACAACGCGCCGTCAATTTGGTATATTTATTATTTATTATTTATATTTAAATATGATTTTAATTTTAGTTAGGCAAGGTTTGTTTTTGCAAGAATTCTAAAAATTAACAAAAATATGGTAGAACAGGGATGGAGGCTCAGGAACGGAACCAGCATCCGTCAGTGGACCCTGCGAACATCAGCGTGGTCTGCATGCCAGGTGGATGGCGGGTCACGCTCAGGTCCAGCGCACAAGACTCGGGAATGTCTGTGAATGTAGAATGGACGGGTGAGGAACTTCAACTTCCTGATCAAGCCGGCTCCCAGGTCGTTCAGGTCGATCAGGTTCGCCAGCGTCGACGGTCCACTCCATGCTCTTGGATGGAGCTGTTCTAACACATGGTCATTCCTTGTGATCTGTGTACACAGCTTCACTACACGCCGCCGCGGCAATCAGTAAAGAGACGGATTGAAGAGGAACGGATCGGTGCCTTGCAAAGGCCACGCAAAGTGCATCGTGTAGATACGACCGACGATTGGTTTGTAAGCAATGCCAACGATTCGGTAGCAGAGGAGGATGATCGTTCTGATTGGTGTGATCTTCATCAAGTTGATCATTCATTGATGGCGGAGGATTACTTGCATAAGCCGGTCGCGAGCGAAGTGCGATCACAACGCGGGACGAGGTGGCTCTCGTTCGATCGTCTTCCTGCGGAAGTTCAGTTTGAAATCTTTCTTCATCTTCCGCTTGTTGAGGTGAACACGTCTGCAAACCATGTTGTGATCGTATCCGTGTATCTAACACAACTTTAGGTTATGTCAACGTTGCCTCTGGTTTGTACACTATGGAAGGCAATAGCGTGCGATGAGACCTTGTGGCATTCTCTATACACTCAGCACTTCTGTGGTCCCAAGGTTAATCCAGGTAGTGTCATATAATGACTCGCCTCACGCAATTGTATGCTCACGCGTTATTTTGGTGCCTTAGCCAACAGCTGGCGGAAGGAGTGCGCCCTTATCATGAGGCAACAGCATAGGCGTAAGCAGATCTGCTTGGCTCAGCTCAAAGAAGAAGAGAAGCTTCATCAACGGAAAGAATTGATGTGGGCTATCAAACGGGGTATGCGTATGCCTGATTCCTAACTCACGCAGTTCGGACTAACTGTAGTTTTCCTCAGGTTACTTGCGCATAGTGCAAGACACGCTCTCGTCAAATTGTGATATAGATTTGAACATGTACATAGACCGAATGCGGATGCCTCTTGCTGAAGCTGCTGGCAATGGCCATCTTCACGTTGTACAGGTGACTTGCACATAACTTCTCTGTTGAGATCATGAGTGAACGCTAACATGTATATGAAAATGAACAGTACCTCCTCTCGAAAGGAGCCGAGGTTGACGCTGTAGATAAAGCAGGGCGATCAGCACTGGTTCACGCTATAGTTAGGTACTGCGCCTTCTTGAGCAGTTGGGTTGTGGCAGTCATAACTTACGATTCGTACCAATAGCGGTGATGAGATAGTTGCAGTGGTGAAACTGCTTCTCGCCGAAGGAGCCGATGTAAATCAGGTAACCAGAGAAAACTGCACACCACTAATGTACGCCGCTGGGAAAGGAGCCGCCGAGGTCACCAAGGTGCCGTGTGTACTCATATCTCTGCAATGGTGCCGTTAACTCATATCGTACACAGGTTCTTCTCGATGCTGGCGCGTTGATGACAGTTCGGGATCGAGATGGCTACCCTCCTCTGATGTATGCTGTATCGGCTGAGCAGGTAAACACGACGCGTAGCCTGTTGGAACACGGTGCTGATGTGGATGCAGCGTCGGAGAGAGGTATAATGATCGTGTGATGCAAACAGGAGAATACTTACCGTGTGATGCTTGCTGGCAGGATGGACTTGTCTGATGCATGCGGCCGGCACAGGCAGCGAGGAGATATTCGATCTTCTCTTGAAGCATGGGGCAAAGGTGGACACTACTTTCCAAGATGGCCGAACGCCTCTATATTTTGCCTCTGCGCACTCCCATGTCGCTATCGGTGTGTAATACCCGCTCAGCGTATGCATGTGCTAACAGCGTACTTTGATCATGGTCTTGCAGTCAAGCGATTGTTGGAAGCCGGTGCCAAAGTAAATCATCGAGATGAAGAAGGTTGGACGCCACTTCACGCCGCGGTCGAGGCTGGATCACCAGAGGTCGTGTCAATGCTGCTGACACATGGCGCAGATCCAACAATTCAGAACGACGACGAACGTGACGCTCTTGCGCTAGCGCTCACCGAAGAGATTGCCTCCATTCTCCGAAAGGCTCTCGGACAACGCGATGACCGGGAAGAACTCGATTATGCGCCTTAGCGCTCTCATCTGTACTTTCCCAGAGCTTCTGAAGTGAAGAAATGTAAGTGTACTTCACCCAGTCGTCCGCATCACACGATCACTCTTGCAGGTGGGATGCCCAACATTCAATGTCTCCACAGATCTACATTTTGCAGAGAAACTTGCGAGAACTGCAACACTGACTCCAGTCCGCCGTGGCTATCTGCTTGAGTTTGGCCGTGGACACGGTGGTTCCTCGTTTTCTTTTTCTTTTTCTTTTTCTTCTTTTTCTATTTTCCCTACTATTTTCATTCTTCCTTTTGTTTTCCTCAGGAACGATAAAAGGAAGAAATTGCGCAGTTGGCGAAGAACAAGTGAGAAAACCACTTTCACAGCACACCCCAAACAATTAGTTAATCGATCCTGCGACAACGATGGGAAAGATTCGCGTGCGCATGGTGGCTGCCCGAAACCTGGTCTCGGCTGACAGCAATGGTATTGTTTCCTCTGTTTTTTCAGTAGTCCAAAAAAAAAGACAAGATTAAAAATGCAGATTTATTTTTATTTTTGTTATAAAAATATGTAACAATTGAAATTGAAAGGAGAAAAAGAATGTAAAACTTAATTTAACATAAATTTGGAGAACAGGTTATTCGGACCCGTACGTGGTCATCGCGGTCGTGGGTGAGGAGCAGAAGAACTTCAAGAAGACCACCACCGTCAAAAAGAATGTAAGAGAGCTCTTCCTGAGCAACACAAACGCTAACATGTGTTGACAGAATGAAACTGTTTTTATTTAACTCCGAACCCTAGCTGACCGCGTGTGTGTGATCGTGATCGTGAATAGTTGAACCCGAGCTGGAACGAGTCGTTCGAGTTGGAGCTGGGCTCCGATCCACTGAATCGCATGGTCAGCTTCCATGTTTATGACTGGGACATGCTGTCCTCGCGTACGGCGTCTATCTTGTCCCCTGAAAGAGAGGAGTGTATCACGCTGATCGTACCGAAACGTTATATTTACGCAGATGATTCGCTGGGCAATATCAGCGTTGCGCTTAACGATCTGTACAAGGGGGAGGAGAAGCTGCAGTGGTACACCTTGCATAACACCAAGCATGGCGAGATTCACGTACGTGTGGAGGACTCCTGGAAGTAAGTTCCTTCTATCTGACGTTATCACTTCACTAGGTTGGACTCACTCCGTTGGACTTCGGTCTTGATCGCTCTGCTCAGCAGCACCAAGGTATCACTGCGTACCTTGTTGATCCGCCGAAGCACTGTACTCACTACAGTGATCGATGTCTGCAGGCTACCCTCAGCAGGGCTATCCTCAACAAGGTTACCCTCAGCAGGGTTATCCTCCTCAGGGTTACCCTCAGCAGGGTTATCCTCAGCAGGGTTATCCTCAGCAGGGTTACCCTCCTCAGGGTTATCCTCAGCAGGGCTATCCTCCTCAGGGTTATCCTCCTCAGGGTTACCCTCAGCAGGGTTACCCTCAGCAGGGTTATCCTCAGCAGGGTTACCCTCCTCAGGGTTATCCTCAGCAGGGCTATCCTCCTCAGGGTTATCCTCCTCAAGGGTATCCTCAGCAAGGATATCCCCAGCAGGGCTATCCCCAGCAGGGTTATCCTCCTCAGGGCTACGATCAGGTATGAGTGAGTGGAGCTGAATCATGAAAAAGCTTTAACCATGTCACCCACATCTGCAGAGCCATGCTCCCGCGCCACATGGTGCTTCTCCACACACTGCTCCCCATCAGGTGAACTTTTCCATCGCGCTTCTGTGAGTTGCACAACAACAAGTTGGCTGATTGTTCCTTCCTTCACACGATTGGCAGGCCGACCATGGACACGGCTCGGAGCACAAGCACAAGGAAAAGAAGAAGAAGGACGATAAGGAGAAGAAAAAGAAGGATGGCAAGCTCGGCAAGAAGGCCGGCAAGATCGGCAAGATGGGCCTCAAGGGTCTGGGCGCGATAGTGTCAGCTACCGTTGAGATTGGCTCTGCCGATGAATGAGCGGGAATTGGCTGTGTCTCACCAAAGCAAACATGTTACCTTAGTGTACACATCCTTGACTTCTCTTTCCTTCAGATAAGGAAGGCCAAGGAACTTAGAATCGTCTTCTCCCATCTCCAAAAACCACGGACACCGGCATATAATGCTCAGCAACATGGCGTGAGTGGACAATCGGAGTTAAAAAAGAAGCCACCACTCCTAGGAGCTGTTTGACAAAGCAATGAAGTTTTCCTGTTCCTTCCTCTTGTCAAAGTACTCATAAACACAGTGACGATGCAGCGCATAGGTGGTTGGTGGTGGGCGTGCGCAGTGCTTGTTCTTCTTCTTGTCCTGCACATCATGCCTGGGACAGGTATCTTAAATTTTAAGATATGTGAAGAAAGCTGAACTGAGACGTTCTCATATGTGCAAACGCAGAGAGCAGGGGAAGTACACACTCCTCTTTGACCATTCGATCCAACTCTTCATCGGCACAGATGCCTCAACTCCGACTGAACCAAACATCACCGTTTCTCCAGATATGTCCTCGAGGTATGCATATCCTGCCCACTTTACGTAGACTCCACCTTACTTCGCTGCTCTCGCACGCGAACCCAGATCAAGCAGGAAACCTACAGGATGCCAGCGCGGTCATCTTCGAGCTAACACAGGTGAGGCAGATAGACGTGCGTACCGGCAAAGTCGTACTCACCGCCGACATCACCAATGGTACGATGATCCAGCGCATGGGAGGGTGATGCATGCTGAGTCCGTGTGCTGTGTTGTGCTAATGAAGGAAGTTGGATTGATCATCACCCAAAGTTCGAGGCCGCGGAGGAGTACATCTATCGTGCGTACCTGAACTTCACCCAGGCTGGCGTGGCGACGCCTCCCAATGCTACCATCGAGCTCCAGCTAGACTTGTTTGATCATGTGGCCAACATCTCCGTGGGCAACGCGTCGACCTTTACCGTTCTTCCCTCGGAGGTCGAGCTCACTCTTCACGTTTCCAACTGGCCCTGGCAAGACATCAACGGGACCGACCCGTACCATCAACGCCTGGAGATCAGGCTCCTGATCGACCCTCAGGTCCTGGACGCATCCGAACGGGATGATCCTCTCTCATCAGGAATGACCGACATCATTCTTCATCACAAGAATCACTCTTTAGACGAGACGCACATCAAGCTCATGCACGTCGTTGAAGTGGACGGAGAAGCGGTGACAGAACTCGCTAACGGCGTGGCCGCTGTGGAGTTTGATGTGGACGTGCCTCTTTCCCACTTGGTCTTGTCCTTTGCCCGCTTCAACGAGAGCCTGATATACGACCCAGGTATGGTGTGCACACTCTTTCCAGTGATTCCTCAGAGCTGACCAACTGTGTACCACTGCAGACATTGGTGTGCTCGTCGGTTCTGCAGCGCAGAATGGCGGTTCAGATACCAACATCGGCCTCATCATTGGCGTATCGGTCGCCTTACCTCTGGCTGGCGTTGTAGTGGTCATCACCATTGCTGTGGCACTTGGATGGGCTGTGTATCGTAAGCGAAGAATCGCTACAGACGCACATCAGGTTAACTACGATGGTCAACTGGATGATCAAGGAGAAGAAACATTATAATGAACTTAAACATATGATGGGAAGATAGGCCATGAATGTGTTTTGAAGAACTTCGAAGGGGAGCGTGCCCGCGGATACTCTCAGGGAGCCGAGCATACACAAGAGGGCAACGAGCTTGGCCCTGGTTCGCTCAGGGGAGGTGTTCATCAATACCCACTGCACAATGCTTTGCAGCTGCAGGACATGTGGCCACCCTTTAATTATGTGGAAGACCATATAATTACCTACATATGACCATCCATCCTTATCGAGCTGGTCATATCACCGCTAGTGTTGCCCTAAAATGAGAGGTAATACTAGTACTAGAGGAGCAAGTGCATGAAAGGATGAAAGTTGAAGTTGTCAATATGATACCTCTGCAGTTCGCACCTTCCAACTCTCCCTCGAACTCACCATCAGCTTCCCCCTCACCAGGATCAGTATCACTGGTGATCCGATCTCTCTTCAGACCTTGTTGGCCTGGCATGTTTTCCTGTTACAACCTTTTCTTTTTCTTTTCCTCAATAAATCCGAAATGAAACGGAAATATAACAAGAATTTATGAATGTGAACTGAAATTTCACAACTTTGCTGAAACATTTTGGGTCATTTTTCGCATTCCTTTGCCTGGCATAGCGAAAAATGAAAGAGAAAAGATAAAGAAAAACATCAACATGGGAGGGTGAGCTCTGCGGTACCACGGACGAAACCTTCGGGCAGACCCACGGACCGCTCAGTTTCCCAAAAAAGAGCTGAAACTTCGGAGCTAATCCTAGTTAGGAAGATAGATATATCCTTTTTCAAGCTTTTGCGTCTGTTAGGAAAACTACAACATGTGTAGAGATGCTTAATACTTGACCTCAACTCTTCACATCACAGGGCGAGTACCCAGAGGGCTTTGGGCGCTTTCCTCTCTCTCTCCGAGTGTGGATTCTTGATGGGATGCGCTAGCACGGCTAGCTGCCCTTTAGCGTTCATTGTTGACCTTCAACAACAACGCAGTTACCTTCTCTTCATCTTCCTCGTCCTCTTTCTTTCTTCTGCTCCGGTTTCTCGTGCAGGGTGCCCATCCAAAGGGTGTCCCCCGCCGAGCACAGACAGTGTTGTGGTGGCCCTACCCAATGGCGACACCTACGACAACTTCTACAGCTGGGTCTCTTCGGGGATCTTTGTGGAGAAGCAGAGAGTGAGCAGCAACTACGTCAACACAACAACCACGTCACCCAACATCTTCTTCGCCAACAGCTCTCAGACCTGCATCGTCAACGTGACGGTCATCAGTACTTCAACGTCGCTGCGTAACACTGTCGGTTGGTTCCGATTCAACAAGAACGGAGCTGTGGGGTCCAAGATCTACAGCGGGAGCGAGCAAGTGTTGTACCCCGACTTCACGACTGATACGGCTTACCTCAACTTCTCGCCAGCTTGTCTAGATCAGGGCGCCACCTGGACGCTGGGCCCTTTCAGTGCGCGCACAGACTCCATCGGCTTCTTCCTCGACAGTGACGGTTATTGCAAGACTGATAGTAATAGGCTTTACTCGCTTGACGAACAGAACTTGCTCATGTACGACACCAGCAACTGGAACCCTATTGCCAAGACTGGCCGCACGATAGCCGTCGTCAGGGTGCACTCCTCGCTCCTGCCAAGCTCATGTTTCCCTTGATCTTCTCTGTTGACGATTCTACTTAGGATTCAACCTCGGGTAGTGTACTGCTTGGATTCGATAACACTGCGAGCTCCGGGAGCGACATGGATTTCAACGATGTTCTGATCAGCGTCAAGTCCAACTGCACACTCAACACAACCAGAATTCCCTGTTACTCTGTCTGCCGTTACAGCGCCCAGGTACCCTTAGCATGGCGATGATGATGATGATGATGATGATGATGATGATGATGATGATGATGATGATGATGATG
>CDEZ01023768.1:15338-26471 GCA_000826365.1 Acanthamoeba royreba
GATGATGATGATGATGATGATGATGATGATGACGATGATGATGATGATGTGCATGATGTGCATCATGATGGCAAGCTCATTTATTACCCCTAGGTGTTCAATTCAGCGACGTGCGCATGCGCGTGTCCCAATCAGGCCACAAAGGCTGCATGCACTGGACCCACAGTACGGTGGAACGACACGACCTGCACCTGTGTCAACGTCCCTGCACGTACGTTGATATTCTCCAGCTCTTGGCCACTGCATGTCTAACATCGGTTTCTTCGCCACAGCTACGCCCTCTTCATCGTTGACACCAACACCATCCATTTCGACCTCTCCCAGTCCATCCACCTCACAAACTCCGACTCCAACGCGCTCACTAACACCGTCACGTACTCCAACGATCTCAGTGACACCGACCTCATCTCCCACTCCATCCATCTCACGATCACCCACACGATCACCCACACCTTCAACTTCGGTCTCGCCCACTGGCTCCCCCACGCCTTCACTCTCGGTTACTCCTACTCAGTCGCCAACTCCATCTGCTTCAATGTCACCTTCCCAGTCACCAACGCCATCTATTTCAGAGTCGCCTACACAGTCGCCCACCCCATCCACTTCAGTCTCGCCAACGTCATCGATATCAGTGTCGCCCACTCAGTCGTCCACGCCGTCGATCTCCGTGTCACCCACGCAGTCACCAACACCATCCATCTCGGTGTCTCCAACGCAATCGGCCACGCCTTCGATCTCAGTGACACCAACCTCATCTCCTACTCCATCCGTCTCCATCTCACCCTCACTATCACCCACACCTTCAACTTCAATCTCGCCCACTCAGTCGCCCACGCCATCCATCTCCGTTTCACCGACCCAGTCACCAACGCCATCGATCTCGGTGTCTCCAACGCAATCGGCCACGCCTTCGATCTCAGTGTCGCCCACTCAGTCACCAACACCATCGATCTCGGTGTCTCCAACGCAGTCGGCCACGCCTTCCATCTCAGTCTCGCCCACTCCATCAACAACCATTACTCCTACACCGTCGCTGTCGACGTCGCCTACTCAGTCACCCACGCCGTCAGTCTCTGTCTCTCTCTCGCAATCCCCGACGCCGTCCATTTCCATATCTCCCACCAAGTCACCAACACCATCGATCTCTGTGTCGCCAACCAGTAGCCCTTCCCCTTCTATCTCTGTGTCACCAACGCAGTCAGCGACACCATCCATTTCAGTGTCACCAACGCAATCGGTCACGCCTTCCATCTCAGTATCGCCCACTCAGTCAACAACGCCATCGATCTCCGTGTCACCGACTCAGTCACCAACGCCATCAATCTCTGTGTCACCAACACAGTCAGCGTCACCATCCATCTCAGTGTCTCCAACGCAATCGGTCACGCCTTCCATCTCAGTGTCGCCCACTCAGTCAACAACGCCATCAATATCCGTATCTCCTACCAGCAGTGCCACACCTTCCATCTCAGTGTCGCCCACTCAGTCGCCAATGCCATCGATCTCTGTATCGCCGACCAGCAGTGCGACACCATCCATCTCAGTGTCTCCATCGCAATCGGCCACACCTTCGATTTCAGTGTCGCCCACTCAGTCAACAACGCCATCAGTATCCGTATCTCCAACCAGCAGTGCCACACCTTCCATCTCAGTGTCGCCCACTCAGTCAACAACGCCATCAATATCCGTATCTCCTACCAGCAGTGTCACGCCTTCCGTTTCAGTGTCGCCCACACGGTCACCGACGCCATCAATATCGGTATCACCAACCCAGTCACCCACGCCATCAATCTCCGTGTCGCCGACCAGCAGTGCGACGCCTTCTATCTCGGTGTCTCCAACGCAATCGGCCACGCCTTCCATCTCGGTGTCTCCAACGCAATCGGTCACACCTTCCACCTCAATTTCGCCCACTCAGTCACCCACACCATCAATCTCCGTGTCGCCCACCCAGTCGCCAACACCATCGATCTCTGTGTCACCGACCAGCAGTGCCACACCTCCGATCTCGGTGTCTCCCACGCAATCGGTCACGCCTTCCATCTCAGTCTCGCCCACCCAGTCGCCAACGCCATCGATCTCAGTGTCTCCAACTCAGTCGCCTACTCCATCCACTTCTGTGTCGCCCACCAGTAGCCCTTCCCCTTCGATCTCTGTGTCACCAACACAGTCAGCAACACCATCGATCTCTGTGTCGCCGACCAGCAGTGCGACACCATCCATTTCAATATCTCCTACGCAATCCACCTCTCCTTCCATCTCTGTGTCGCCTACACAATCACCCACGCCATCACTCTCCGTGTCACCAACGCAGTCGCCAACACCATCGATCTCTGTGTCTCCGACCAGCAGTGCGACACCTTCCATTTCAGTGTCTCCCACGCGGTCACCCACGCCTTCCATCTCCGTGTCACCAACTCAGTCGCCTACGCCATCGACATCCATATCTCCCACTCAGTCACCCACGCCTTCCATCTCCGTGTCACCAACGCAGTCAGCGACGCCATCCATCTCAGTGTCTCCCACGCAATCGGCCACGCCTTCCATCTCAGTGTCGCCTACACAGTCCCCCACGCCATCAATCTCTGTATCGCCGACCAGCAGTGCGACACCTTCCATCTCAGTGTCTCCAACGCAATCGACCACGCCTTCCCTCTCAGTCTCACCCACTCAGTCACCCACGCCATCGATCTCTGTGTCACCGACCAGCAGTGCGACACCTTCCATTTCTGTGTCGCCAACGCAATCGGCCACGCCTTCCATCTCAGTCTCGCCAACTCAGTCACCCACGCCATCAATCTCTGTGTCACCGACTCAGTCACCAACGCCATCGATCTCTGTGTCGCCGACCAGCAGTGCGACACCTTCCATTTCAGTGTCTCCCACACGGTCACCCACGCCATCAATATCCATATCTCCCACTCAGTCACCCACGCCTTCCACCTCAGTGTCACCAACTCAGTCAGCGACGCCATCCATCTCAGTGTCTCCCACGCAATCGGCCACGCCTTCCATCTCCGTCTCGCCCACTCAGTCACCAACGCCATCCATCTCAGTGTCACCGACTCAGTCACCAACGCCATCCACATCTGTGTCACCAACGCAGTCACCCACGCCATCCATCTCAGTGTCTCCAACGCAATCGGCTACGCCATCAACTTCAGCTTCGTCCACGCCATCATCGACGCCATCAATCTCCATGTCGCCCACTCAGTCACCAACACCACCGATATCTGGGTCGCCGGCCCGTAGTTCTTCACCCTCGATCTCCGTGTCTCCAACGCAATCGACCACGCCCTCCATCTCAGTTTCGCCCACGCCATCGATCTCTGTGTCTCCAACTCAGTCAGCGACACCAACGATCTCTGTATCGCCGACCAGCAGTGCCTCACCTTCCATTTCAGTGTCTCCAACACAAACAGCCATGCCCTCCATCTCCGTGACTCCCACTCAGTCGCCATCCATCTCTGTATCACCGACCCAGTAATCAACTCCATCGATTTCTGTGTCGCCCACGCAGTCAGCGACACCATCCATCTCAGTGTCTCCAACGCAATCACCCACGCCATTGATCTCAGTGTCACCAACTCAGTCACCAACGCCATCGATCTCTGTGTCACCGACCAGCAGTTCCTCGCCTTCCATCTCCGTGTCTCCAACTCAGTCAGCGACGCCATCCATCTCAGTGTCTCCTACCCAATCGGCCACACCTTCCATCTCAGTCTCACCCACGCCATCGATCTCCGTGTCACCAAGCCAGACATCAACACCATCGATCTCTGTGTCGCCGACCAGCAGTGCTACACCTTCCATCTCCGCGTCTCCCACACGATCTCCAACGCCATCCATCTCCGTTTCACCAACCCAGTCACCCACGCCATCAATATCCACATCACCAACGCCATCTATCTCTGTGTCACCGACAAGCAGTGCCTCGCCTTCCATCTCCGTGTCTCCGACACAATCAATCACACCCGCCATCTCGGTGTCACCCACTCAGTCTACCACGCCATCTATCTCCGTCTCACCCACGCCATCAATATCCACGTCACCAACGCCATCGATCTCTGTGTCGCCCACTCAGTCACCAACACCACCGATTTCCGTCTCACCAACTCAGTCAGCGACGCCATCCATCTCTGTGTCTCCAACGCAATCGGTAACACCATCCATCTCCGTATCGCCAACGCAATCTACCACACCTTCGATCTCAGTGTCACCCACTCAGTCACCAACGCCATCTATCTCCGTCTCACCAACTCAGACAGCCACACCATCGATCTCCGTGTCGCCATCGATCAGCAGTGCGACACTATCCATCTCAGTGTCTCCAACGCAATCGACCATGCCTTCCATCTCAGTCTCGCCCACTCAGTCGCCAACGCCATCCATTTCCGTCTCGCCAACTCAGTCACCAACGCCATCAATCTCCATGTCGCCTTCCATTTCAGTGTCTCCAACGCAATCGGTCACACCTTCCATCTCAGTATCGCCCACACAGTCACCCACGCCATCCATCCCGGTATCGCCGACCACGAGTGCGACACCTTCCATTTCTGTGTCGCCAATGCAATCGGTGACGGCCACACCTTCCATCTCAGTCTCGCCTACTCAGTCACCCACGCCATCAGCCTCCGTGACACCAACGCAGTCAGTTACACCTTCCATCTCAGTGTCTCCAACGCAATCGACCACGCCATCGACTTCGGTTTCGTCCACGCCATCACCGACGCCATCAATTTCCATATCGTCCACTCAGTCACCAACACCATCGATATCCATCCTGCCGAGTGCCACACCTTCCATCTCGATGTCGCCATCCGTCTCAGTGTCGCCCACTCAGTTACCAACGCCATCGATCTCCGTCTCATCAACTCAGACACCATCCATCTCTGTGTCTCCGACCAGCAGTGCGTCACCTTCCATCTCCGTGTCGCCAACGCAATCGACCACGCCTTCCATCTCAGTCTCGCCCACTCAGTCACCCACGCCATCCATTTCCGTCTCGCCAACTCAGACAGCGACACCATCGATCTCTGTATCGCCGACCAGCAGTGTCACTCCTTCCATTTCAGTCTCGCCCACTCAGTCGCCAACGCCAGCCATTTCCGTCTCGCCAACGCAATCGGTCACACCTTCCATCTCAGTATCGCCCACACAGTCACCCACGCCATCCATACCCATATCTCCCACTCAGTCGTCATCGCCATCCATCTCTGTGTCACCAACGCAGTCAGTTACACCTTCCATCTCCGCGTCTCCCACGCAATCGGTCACACCTTCCATCTCAGTCTCGCCCACGCCATCGATCTCCGTGTCACCTATCCAGTCATCAACACCATCGATCTCTGTGTCAACGACACCATCCATCGCACTGTCTCCAACACAATCTGCCACGCCATCGATCTCCGTGTCGCCAATCCAGTCGCCAACACCAGCGATCTCTGTGTCGCCGACCACGAGTGCCTCACCTTCCATTTCAGTGTCTCCAACGCAATCGACCACGCCTTCCATCTCCCTATCGCCCACTCAGTCACCCACGCCATCGATCTCTGTGTCACCGACCACGAGTGCGACACCTTCCATTTCAGTGTCTCCAACGCAATCGACCACGCAATCAACTTCGGTTTCGTCCACGCCATCACCGACGCCATCAATCTCCATATCGCCCACTCAGTCACCAACACCATCGATATCCATCCCGACCACGCCTTCCATCTCCATGTCGCCATCCGTTTCAGTGTCGCCCACTCAGTTACCAACGCCATCGATCTCCGTCTCACCAACTCAGACAGCGACACCATCCATCTCTGTGTCGCCAACCAGCAGTGCCTCACCTTCGATCTCAGTGTCTCCTACTCAGTCACCAACGCCATCAATCTCAGTCTCTCCAACGCAATCGACCACGCCTTCCATCTCCATGTCGCCATCCGTTTCAGTGTCTCCAACGCAATCGGCCACGCCTTCCATCTCAGTCTCGCAGTCGCCCACGCCAGCAATCTCTGTGTCACCGACCAGCAGCGTGTCCCCTTCTATTTCAGTGTCACCTACTCAGTCACCAACGCCATCAATCTCGGTGTCACCAACCCAGTCAGTGACACCTTCCATCTCAGTTTCTCCAACGCAATCGACCACACCTTCCATCTCAGTCTCGCCCACTCAGTCATCAACACCATCGATCTCTGTGTCACCTACTCCGTCCCCATCAATCTCAGTGTCACCAACGCAGTCAGCGACGCCATCGATCTCCGTGTCATCTACTCAGTCGCCAACGCCATCCATCTCAGTGTCACCAACGCAGCCAGCGACGCCATCGCTTTCAGTGTCTCCAACGCAATCGACCACGCCTTCCATCTCAGTCTCGCCCACTCAGTCATCACTGACCCAGTCACCAACCCCATCGATCTCCGTGTCTTCAACACAGTCGGCTACTCCTTCGCTCTCTGTCTCTTCGAGCCAGTCGGCGACTCCATCGACTTCCGTATCTCCCACACAGTCGATCTCGGTATCATCACCAAGTCAGTCATCAACACCATCGATCTCGGGGTCACCAACGCAGTCGTCAGCGACACCTTCCCCATCGGCATCACCCACGCCTTCTACTTCGGTATCTCCTCAGTCACCAACGCCATCGATCTCCACGTCACCAACCCAGTCTCCGACGCCATCCATCTCTGTGTCACCGAGCCAGTCGTTCACTCCATCGACTTCTGTATCACCGACCAGCAGTGCCACACCTTCCATTTCAGTCTCGGCCACACGGTCTCCCACGCCTTCGATTTCAGCGTCTCCAAGCCAGTCGTTCACACCACCGATCTCGGTGCCACCGACCAGCAGTGCCACACCTTCCACCTCAGTGTCACCGACTCAGTCAACAACGCCATCGATCTCTGTATCGCCCACTCAGTCAGCGACACCATCCACTTCAGTGTCTCCCACACCATCGACTTCAGTATCGTCTACGCCATCATCCACGCCATCAATATCGGTGTCGCCCACCCAGTCACTAACACCATCGATCTCTGTGTCACCAACGCAGTCAGCGACACCATCCACCTCAGCTTCACCAACGCAATCGGCCACGCCATCAACTTCAGTATCATCCACGCCGTCATCTTCGGTTTCAGTCGCACCAACGGAATCGCCTACGCCAGCAGTGTCAGTGTCTCCCACCAGTAGTAGTTCTTTACCTTCTCCAACGCAATCTGCCCAACCTTCCGTCTCAGTCTCGCCCACTCAGTCATCAACGCCATCGATATCTGTGTCGCCCACTCAGTCTTCAACACCATCGATCTCTGTGTCACCAACGCAGTCAGCGACACCATCCATCTCAGTGTCTCCAACTCAATCAGTCACACCTTCCATCTCAATCTCGCCCACTCAGTCATCATCGCCATCAATCTCTGTGTCGCCGACCACGAGTGCGACACCTTCCATCTCAGTGTCACCAACGCAATCGGCCACGCCATCAACTTCCACCTCAGCGTCACAGACTCAGTCACCATCGCCACCAATCTCAGTCTCGCCCACTCAGTCAGCGACACCATCTGCCTCAGTGTCTCCCACGCAATCGGCCACGCCATCGACTTCGGTCTCGCCCACGCCGTCAGTGACACCATCGGTCTCCATATCACCGGCTCAGTCGCCCACATCATCGATCTCTGTGGCACCAACGCAGTCAGCGACACCATCGGCCGCAGCTTCCGCCTCCAACTCCATCTCCATTTCCCCTGCCCAGTCATCAACGACCTCTCTGACGCCATCGATCCCCGTGTCGTCGACAACCTCACCGACTCCAACACCTTCGGCAACCACTCCACCGACACCATCAATCTCCATCTCACCCACTCTGTCGCCCTCCCTTCAGACTTCCACCTCACCAACACAATCGACCACGCCTCTCACCTCGGTCTCTTTTACTCAGTCACCCATTCCGTCGGGCTCGCAAACGCCAACAAGTACACCTACATCATCCGCCTCAGGTTCATCAACTACGTCTCCAATATCATCATCTTCCTTGTCTCCTACACATTCCCCAACACGCTCCATGTCGGCGTCACCAACTCAACTACCTACTCCTTCCTTCTCACCTACACTATCACCCACAAACACACCAACACTGTCCCTCTCCCCCACTCAAACCACGACACCATCGATCTCTGCCTCGCCTCTTCACTCTCCTACACTGACTGCGTCCATCTCGGTCTCACCAACATCATCCGTTTCCGTGTCGCCTGCACAGCTGTCCACTCCATCATCCACACAATCTCCCTCCGTCTCTGGCTCGCCCACATCTACATCGGTGCCTGACCAATCATCACTATCTCCATCTCCTTCCACTTCAGCCACGCCCGCGCAGTCGTCTTCATCGAGCCCTTCATCTTCACCATCGCCAACTCCAAGTGTGAACAGCACCGCACAGTCGTCTCCCTTGGTTGGCGCCGGTGCAAGCTCGTCAAGCGGCGTCATTCCTATCGTCGCTGGTGCAGCTGCAGGAGGTACGAGAACGTCTTGATTCTGTTGTTGGCTCCTTGACGATCAAAACTGAGTTGAGATATCCTGCACGCTGAGCAGGAGCGCTTGCATTCGTGAGTGCAATCGTTGCAGTGGCAGTGGCCTACTACTTCCTCGCTCACAAGAAGCCTGACGTGCCCTCAGCCCTGGTGGAGGCGCCTCAGGCGGTCAACGCCATGGGGCTGCATCCCAACTCGCAGTTGCTCGTCTTTGAAAATGCCCTCTACGCAGGCAACCAGATCTCCACTCTCTCAGCCATCTATGAACCGCCAAGGCCAGAAGAGGTGCCACCAGACTCTGACTGGTTCAACACAGTTCAAGTGTAAAATCTATTTTCTGCTTTACTTTATTTATTTATTAAAACTAAAAATTGATTTCCCTAACTGAACAGAAATTGAGAATTGATTATGTTGAATATGACTTTCATCAAAATTATACATTTACCGTGGTGTTGGGTGTGGTCCAATACCAAAAGGGAGTGTCTCTTCAAGAAATAAGTGGAAAAAGGAAACTTTCCTCTTTTCGATTCTGCTGGCTGATTGGTTGGCCCAACACCAAATAGTTGACCAACCATATTGTGCAATCAAGTTACCTTCTTGCTGTAGTACTGCTTCACCCTAGTATTCATCTTCAAAGAGAGGTTGTAGTAGAAGAAGAAGTAGAAGAAGATGGCAGAGAAGCAGAAGTTGGCGACATTGGCATCAAAGCCCTACAGGGATCAGGCAGTGTGGTTCTTGAATGCCTTCTGGACTGACAAAAGCTCGGACGAACCCGAAAAGTTGTGGCAGTTCGTCCACAAGGCGCAGGAACTCGATGAAGCCTCGCGTGAGCGCGGCCACGAGCTGGACGAGTTCCAGGCCCATCGCTTCCTCGAACACTTCAAGGAGACCATGACCGTCCAGGCCATGCGCGACAAGTACACTCGCCCCCCCCCCGCGCATTCTGTTCGTTTTCGTTTTCGTTTTCGTTTTCATTTTTTCGTATTTTCAATTCAGTTAACCTCAATTTGAGAAAATTAATGAAAAATAAAAATTAAAAAGAGAAATTTAGTTTTTCCTTCATATATCTTATATGATTTATCGAAATATTTTATTTCCGAAAAGAATAAAGGTGCCTCTACAGGAATTTGTGGAATGTCACTGATAACTGCTGACGCATGAATGTAGGTTGAGGTCGCTGGGTGCTATTGAGAGCGGCAACGTGGCCAAGAAGGTGCCGCTCATCCACATCCTCATCTTCAAGTACGGCGTCGACTGGAAGGAACTGGTCAACGCGCCGCAGGGCAACAAGGAGGAGATCGACAAGGCTCAGAGGCTCCTTGATGAGGTTCTTCGGCACTTGATGATGATGATGATGAGGCAATACTGATGAAGACACTGTTCATGAATGAATGTACAATCATCAGGTGACGACAGCGTTCCAGGCATCCGAGGCGCGCGATCGTGAAGCGGCTGAGGCTGTTCGCATCTCCACCAAGCAGGAGGCCGACGCCAAGACCGCTGAGCAGGAGTCGCGCCAGCGCGAGGAGGAGCTGCGCCAGGCCAAGCAAGAACTTGAAGCGGCGCTTGCCGAGCTCAAGGCCCAGGAGGACGCCTTCAACTCGCGCAAGAACGAGCTCGAGCGTCTTTCTAACGAGGGCAGCGTGGTGCAGAGGAACAAGGCCAAGAACGAACTCGCGCAGCACTTGTCATCTGACCCTCTTCCTCTTCGTAGGGCCAAGATTACGCAGGAGGCCGCTGTCAAGAAGGCCGATCGCGCTGCACAGGCTGCCCGTGAGGCTACTGAGCGTGCCTCGGCCGCTCGTGCTTCGGCCGAAGCTGCTCGCCGTGAGGCCGAGAATGCCAAGGCCGCCGCCGAGGCTGCCGTCGAAGAAGCCCGCACGAGGCTCGAAGAGGCAGAGGCCTACCTGGAGAAGGTCAAGAACTCGCTGCCTCTCGGTGGCACGTGGTGGATGGAGAGGGAGCTGCACGAGCGGCGTGCCTTCCTGCCCACCAGCAAGGGCGGCTACAACAAGCGCGTCCAGGCGCAGTAGTGTAGGTTTATGAAGAATTTTAAAAATTCAAGTGTTAAGAAACCTCAAATAGTTGAAATTCATTTGTCCTCTATTATTGCAAGAACGAAAGCGTGAAGCACAGCATGGAAGGTCCGCTTTCTTTTGTTAACATTACTTTTGAGTGTTAAGAGGTAGATATAATTTATTCAAAATATTTAGCAGAGCTTGAATTTTTTAGAATACATTTTGTAGTTAATAAAGATAATTTAAGCTTTAAAATTCTTAGACCCGTACCAGCTGGAGGACGAAGAACTCCAAGACGAAGAGGATGATGATGAGGAAGAGGAGAAAGGTCCATGGTTCAGGGAACTCCAAGAGATCGTCCACAACTTTGCGCATCAACGCGCTGAATTGTCCGCCCTGATGAAACAGGCGCAGGCACAAGGCACAGAGACCACCATGACGATGACACATGACGATCACGACTCGAAAACAGCTGACCAACTTAAGCACGACCCTCTGTTGTACGTCTTATGCAGGCCAATGATGATAATGATGATGGAGATGATAATGATGATGATGATGATGATGATGATGATGATGATGATGATGATGATGATGATGAT
>CDEZ01023768.1:26563-53852 GCA_000826365.1 Acanthamoeba royreba
GATGATGATGTGCATGATGATGATGTGCATGATGATGATGATGATGTGCATGATGATGATGATATGCATCATGATGTGCATGATGATGAATGCAGACTCCCCGTGGGAGAAGCACCGCAGTTCAACGCAATCGCTCTAGCTGCGAGTTTGAGACCTCCACAATACCCAAACGTGGTATACAAGGGATGGATCGGACGAGGAGGCCAGGCTGATGTCTTCTCTGGTCTCTTTCGCGGTGAGCCTGTCGCCATCAAGCTCTTTCCTCCCGATGGTGCGGAGCGACACAGCGAAGAAGTGCACAAACTATCGTGCGTCCACATTGAGTGCTCATGTGTTGGGAATGAAGTCACTGATGAATGGCGTTCGTGAATGATGGCAGGATGATGAAGCCTCACGTCAATGTGCTTCGGATGCGAGCGTTCTTCACCGAGCCACGGCCTTGCATCATCATGGATCTGATGGAGGGTGGCGATCTGCGCAAGTACCTACGCAAGCATGGCGCACCGGATGCGGGCGAAGCTGTGCGGCTGGCGCAAGGCATTGCTTGCGGACTTGCTTATCTGCATGAGCATGGCATCATACATAGGGATCTCAAGAGCGCAAACATCCTTGTACTGTTCTCTCTTCTCTGCATTCTCCTCCATTCTTTGCTCTGATTGTAACTCATCATCATGCACATCATCATGCACATCATCATCATCATCATCATCATCATCATCATCATCATCATCATCATCATCATCATCATCATCCTCATCAGCTGCGGCAAGGCGGAAGCGAAGGTTCAGGTCTGATGGAGCCAGTGCTCGCGGATTTCGGACTGGCACACCAAACCGACAATTCCCTCACCGAAACCAATTCTCTGGCTGGATCGGTGCGATGGATGGCACCAGAGCTGATGGAAGGCAAGTACGGCAAGAAGGCAGATATCTATTCACTGGCCATGGTCATCTATGAGCTCCTCTCCGCCAAGGTACACGCGCCTTAACTTCTTCTTGCGTAAGGTACCGGACTTAACGACAGGTATCGATGGACCAGGAACCCTTCACAGAGTTGACCATCAATGGCTTGCAGCTGCTGGCGCTCGTGAAGAATGGCTATCGGCCGCCCATCCGCAGCACTTGGAACCCATCGCTGGTGGGCCTCATGGCCATGTGCTGGCAACACGATGTCAAGTCTCGCCCCTCTGCCCAGCAAGTGCAACAGCTGTTGCAAAGTATGGCTCCAGCATCAGCAAGCCTTAGCTCAATTGCGTCGGAACAAGGAACAACTGATCAAGAGAGCGGATCATTTCATCATAAGAGAGAATCTAAGGCACCAAGAGAACCACCAAGAGTACGCAGCCATGCTGTCTTCTTATGGCGATAGATCCTCATCATGTGCATCAGACTCTACAGAAGAAAGCAATCAATGAACACAAGAGCGCAAGCAACCGACTTCAGGGAACGCCAGCGCCCGTGCGCAAGATAACATTTGAGAAGTTCATCAGTGCCTGGGGACGCGGCAAGACCTCCGACCAACTGAATGTGCCAAGGGCTGTGGCGGTGGATCGTGTGAGCGGTCATCTATTCGTGGCTGATGGACAGGAGCGCGTACTCCAATTCGACGCTGATGGTCACATGATTAGTGCGTACACCGGCATCAACAGCGACAAGGACTCGCCTTGTGATGGTCACTTCAGATCACACAACAAGCTGGCTGTAGACTCGGTGCGCCACCGCTTGATCGTGGCCGGCAAGTATGAGGACTACATTCAGGTGTACGACACACGAGACGGCCATCTCATTCACGAGTTTGGCGGAGAGGGCGTTCTCACCCGTCCGGACGCAGTCGCGGTAGATGGTAAGGGCAACATCATCGTGGCGCATTCCAGCTTCGTGGACATGTTTGACTCCGAGGGCCACTTCAAGCGCACCCTCATCACGGAGATCGTACGCACTTCAGCAACGCGGGACCCCTTCGACAAGCTTCCCGAAGCCAAGAAGAAAAGCCTCCAGTGTGCTCTCATGCTTCCTCGCCCTTTCAGGCCCACAGACCTTTCGGTGAATCCGGACACTGGCTACATTGCCGTCTTGACCATCAAGCAGATCGTGATCGGTGTCATTGAGGAGCCACTCAACGACAATCAAGAAGAGAATGAGGAGGAAGAGGATGACGATGATGACGAGTCAGGATGGTCAGCTGTTCGGCTGGAGGGCACCATTGACGTCGACGTGAAGGGCGAGCTCTCCAGCGGTGAGCTTTGGCAACCGGTTCACCTGGCGCTTCTGCCCGCCACAAACCAGCTCGTGATATGTGACTGCAAGGACGATAACTTCAGCCAACGCGGGACCGATGACCTGGCACGCTTGATCGTGGTCAACAATGTCTTCACTTCCCCTTCAACCGGCCCGAACACACGCAAGGCCAAGGATGCTACAGAGACCAAATACATCGGCACGACGTTGAACATGTGGAAGGGTGTCGGCTCGCTGGTTCAAGGTCTAGCCGTGGATGAACAGCGGCGGAGGGTGTTTGTATCTGAACCGAGCAAAGACCGAGTGGCTGTCTATGGCTGCTAGCTGCAAGGCCTGCAAAGAAGAACAAGTCCCTGCTTCACAGTGTTAGGTACCTGTGCCTCTAAGGCACACCGTTCGAGTCATGAAGCAGCTCCATGTTGCAATCTCGGAGAGGCCATCCTGGAATGATCTATCCTTCAGAAAACAAATCCCAATCAAACATCAAGCTCAGGCCTGAGTTGCAGTAACTGTTCGAGCTCTTCTTTCAGCCCAGGGCAAAGTGTAGCAACGACTACGATCAGCTGTGAAATGATGACTTCCAGCGTGCTGTCTTCTTCAGGACGTGCTTGACCCGAGAGTGGCCATGCAGGATGCCTTGGCCACGGCTACAAATTCCTCCGTGCCAGGATCCAGAGACCTGGTTGCATCAAGAGCACGGTTCCAGTTGTTGAACATGAGGAAGAGGAGATCAAAAGCTGTTGGCATATTGCAAGATCAATGCCTTGGCACTTGATTATGGTCATCAATGTCTTCACTTCCCCTTTAATTGGTGCAAACACACACAAGGCCAAGGATGCTAGAGAGGCCAAATATATTGGCATGATATTGAACATGTGGAAGGGTGTCCGTTTGCTGCTTCCAGGTCTAGCCATGAATGAACAGCAGCAGTTTGTATTTGAACCTAGCAAAAACCCAATGTTTGTCTATGGCTGCTAGCTGCTAGGCTTTCAAAAAAAAGAACAAAGCAAGGGAGACGAAAGATATAAGATTTAAGTTCCTGCTTCATGTTGTGATTTATGCCTGTGGCAAGTGACTAGATATCTTATTGATACGATGTGACCATCAAATCATCATCATCATCATGCACATCATCATCATCATCATCATCATCATCATCATCTCCATCCTCACCATCATCAGCCTCCTCGAATTCGAGTTCATCTTCAAAGTCTTCAATTTCACTGGCCTGCGTGCTGCTCTCCTCTTTGTGCTGTACCACCCATGGCTTGTATTGATGGAGCTGTACCGCCAGTGCCATGTATTCTTGGGTAAAGTTGAGTTCCTCTGCCGCACAAGAGTTACTCCTCCTTGATTAAAACCATTGCCAGAGAACAACTGGTATGCGTACCCAGATCCTCAGATAGTTGATGCATAGCAGAAACAAACTCTTCATCAGAGGTCAAAGCACTCATCGCTATACACTTGAACATATCCAGTTTGGCATGCAGCTCCTTCACCTGTGTGGCACCCACAAATATGTGAACGTTGGCCAGTAGTCCGCTAGTACTCACTTTGCGCACCTTTATCTGTAGTGCTTCATCAGTACAGATATCTTCTTCCTCTTCTGCTGCTCCTTCTCGAGCCACCACTCGTTCCTGTTGTAAAGGATATAAGTCAAGATACACAGCATGCACAAGTCAAGTTCGGTAGGGCGATCGTACGTAAAGGACATGCAGTGGACCAAGAATGTCGGAATCAAGCTGACGGTGGACTGCTGATCGCCACAATCCTTGAATCTGATGTTTGTTCCTGAACATCCACCACACGTTAGCGAGGTTGGCACCGTTCGAGGCATGAAGCAGCTCCATGGAGATGGATTGCCGTACGGTAGGGAATCCTTTGCCGAGCCGTACATCTGGAGCTGTGGAAATACAATCAGGGAATGGCACTGCGTGCATTCAGTGGTCCGGAAGCAAGATACGTACAACTTCAAGAACGTGCATCATGAAAGATTGTGTGGTGAGCTGTTCCAGTCTAGAGTTGATGACGCCATGCAACCGGGTAAGTTCCTTGATCAGGCATGGTCTGGGTGCAAGGAGGATCAGAAACCTGCACTGAGAAGTGGAAAGCAGGCACCAATGGCACCTAACGTAACAGAGCCTCTGTTCTAGACTGTTGACGGGCTTGCAGACTTCTTCCATGATGGCGAACACGGAGTTGAGACGCAACAGTCTGTGTAGATGTGCACAGCAGGTAAGTCCGAGAGAGACCTACACATGACAAGACGATCAAACACAACAATCTTACTTGACTTCGATGTGGCGATGGTAGTGCCCGCAGTATTGCTGGGCCACTTCAGCATAGAAGCTAAGAACATTCTCCATCTGAAGCACCACATCAGAACATCAGAGGCTACCAATAGGGTGAAATGGAAGAGTGGGAAGCTCACATACATTCTCAAGCTGAGCACCCGAATGGCGAAGCAACATTAACATTTGTCTCTTCCACTCCATCAGTTTGCTCATCTTGCTTTCCAGCTGCATCAACACCTCCTGAATACAGGTTGAACCCAGATCTGAAGTTACTCAACTGAACAGAGGATCAATCAGATGTCTGGCCTAAGGTACCTCTGCAGGCAGAACTTGGTCTCCATGAAGCTGAGCTGACATGCTCTCCAGCCACTCCTGCAATCGTGTCATCTTGCGTTCATACGCCTGCTTCACTTGTTGGGCGGCACGAGAGATGATCTGGGCAAGATGCTCGCGGATCTGGGTGAGCAAGGGCATCGTATCCTGCATGGCGTCAGGCATTGCAGGCTCCAGCCCGCCAGCCTCGTCCTCTTGAAGCACAGCTACCATCCTGCGAGAGAAGGTATAACGTGAGCGTTGATCTACAATCGATGTGTACTTGATCGTACCGTATGGCGCGTGCACACAGCTCTTTGGTACACTCAACTTGGTCCGCCATGGCGGAACGGAGCATGGACAACAGCTTCAACACCTGAAGGCAGTCGATGAGTTCTGAAGCCAACATGAGGCCTGGTGCCAAGAGTATCCAATGTACCTCAAGAACATGTCGGTGAAGCATGCCGCTGGAATGGTGCTCGACTTGAGCGAGAAGCTTCATCTTCCAGTTCTGCCAGTATGTTTGGGCCTTTTTCAGTTTATCCACCACTGAATCGATCTCGGCTTGATGTTCCACACACGACTCCATCGTGACGGTGAGCACACCAAGCTTGGCAAGAAGATGGTTCGTCTTCTCGCTCCACTTCTCCAGCATTGTCTGGAACAAGCACTCGTCCACGAAGCGCTCCAGTAATTCTTTCGCAGAGGCCGGGAGCCCTCGTTCTTCAAACAATGCGGTCGCGTCATCACGCAAGGCTACAATGTCCTTGATCCTGGCTTGCGGAAGACGTGCTTGCTGCAAAAGACATCACACCCATTCATCTCAGCGTCGAGAATGTATGCATTGGATGAACGGATACGTACAATCCATGCACACACCGAGCGGGGTGCTTCGTGGTGAAGAAGGTCCTCGATGCGGTGGATGAGCTGGACGCGCGTCGCACTCATTCCGACCGTGTCATCCATCCACTGCCGAGTAAACAGACTCATCGGCTAGATGAGTGGAATCCATTAGAGTGTCTCATTTCATATGAATGGGGCATGCGTGAAGAAGGCGAACCTCGTTCTTCTTGCTGAGAAGAGCCAGCCGGCGGCGCCCCTCCTGAAAGAGGTATCTAAACTGCACCACTTTTTCCTTGATCAAGGTTCGGTTCCACTCCAAGCGAAGCTTCTCGAAATGATCTAGAACGAGGCGATGATGTGCCATCTGATCAAGCCAGGTCTCGGTTTCCTGCAGTATGGCTGTGATCATGTCCAGTTCATGCTGGTGCATTGCCAACAGGCTCTCTATGACCGTATCACGAGCTATCTGCACGCGCCTGAGCGTGTGCGCTGAACAGGAGCCCAGGGTCAGTCGTCTTCAATCCAGCGTTGCTTTAAACGTCTAAAGAGAGAGGCGTACAGCTTCGAATGTAGGGCAGCCACTGTTTGATATTCGCCAGCCTCGCTTCTCCCGTGGAGGCGAGAACCAGGCTGCCGCTCTCTCTGGGTAGAGAGGTAATCAGGACCAACTCAGCCCATTTCTCTGCTGGAAGGACGGCACGAAGCTCTCTGAAACCAATAGGAGTTAGAAACTAAGACACGCTGTCGCTCAAAACGCAAGCACGTACTGGATGAGCTTCCATGCGCTGGAAGGCAGGTAGTTCCTATAGAGACTCACTTGATCCAGCAGCGAGTCAGCCTCTTCTATGGCTCTGTCACCCACACACTTCTTCTTCAGTCTGCAGCTTTCGGCAATGAACGCCTTCATTCACTAAAGTTGAGATTGAACTTACTCTTCTGGTGATACGTAGTCCTGCTCATTCTGCCTGTGCCACAGCTGCTCAACTTCGGCCAAGAAAGCCTCGTAGACCACTTTCTCCACATCAAGGATGACCTGAGCCATGATGCCTCTGTGCTCGGACCAAACCAAAGCAGCCTGGGATATCTTCAGGTGGCGCAGCTTCTTGAGCATCGAGTCGAGTGTGGGGGAATCACTCCTATCCAGATCATGCAGAGCATGCAGCTTCTTTCTCTCCCGCTCTTTCATCTTATGTCGAAGCTTGTTGAGTTGATGCCGGCACTCATTCAGTGACTCACACTCCGCTATCCATTCCTGAAGTCCACACGCCACTTCAGCCATTTCCTCATCATCATCAGCAAAAGATAAACAAGAATGCATACTTGGTATGGAATGGCTTGTGTGACGTGATGGGCCAGTGTGAATTCCAGATACTGTAACTTTTCTTCATTGAAGTTGAGGTCGTCCGAGTATTTCGCGAGCCACAACGCCGCCGCATCGGCAAGAGGCCGAAGTTGCTTATCCATCCACGCCTGCCACCGAAGACGAACGTCCTCCACTCCTCGCTTCAGAGCAGCCACTCGTGCTGGTTGTTGTTATTCACACGCAGACACATGGGTCAGGTACAGACAGGCGTTGAACATCAAGCAACGAGCACGCCGGGTACCTGCAATCACGGGATACCAGGTCGCACCGCCATCTTGAATGTCCTTCATGAGAGAGAGGATCAGCGAGAGCCGACTATCAGCGTTCCTCAAGTAGGACCACTGCTCCCGGATACACTCGCTCACGCGATGGAGCCATGTGCGATGTCCGATAAGCCCATCGCAAGCAGCGGGTTCACATGTCAAGTCCTGAATAGGCCTCTCTTGCAGGTTCATGAATTCATAGTTGATCTTTGCTTCGTTCGCTTGCAAGGACCTGAACATCTCGACCCTCCTGATTGTAAAGAGAAGGAAACGATACCACAGATGATAAGGGTAACACTGACACGCGTGAACTAGAAAGAGGAATGTGTAACTTGGAATCATAGTATAGACCATGCGTCTTACTTCTCTCTTTCAGCCATGCTATCGCAGTGCCCACTTGAGTCATGACTGATAAGATTAAGATGGAGAAGAAGTTTAGATATCTTAACCTTGGTTTACCTCCTATGTGATTCGGCTATGTACCTGATACAAGAGCGCTCTCACTGGCTTCACTGGCTTGTTCAAGCAGATATGTGATGTAGACACAAGCGTCCAATCCCTGTTGATGTGAAAGCTTCACGTCTGCATGTAGAGGGATGAGGGTTTCATGGAACTTAGAAGGAAAGAAACGCGTTGCATGCGACCGACCTATTGGGGCGTTCGTGTTCAGGAGCTCGGTGACTCGATTGACCCGCTTTAGCACAGCATTGCGTGACGGATTCCAGCGCACCAGGATCACCTTTTTGCTATCGTACATCAGGAGATGCGCTGCAATGTGGATCAACATCAGCAACTGTGCTCAGACTTGCGCTCTCCATAAGAGAGAAACAGGCGTACTCTTGTAGATGCGTGACTCGAAGAGCTCAGCAAGCTCGGTCCTTTCGGACACGAGCTCGCCGACGCGCACATCGTACAAGTCTGTGGGCACGAATGAATGTAAGGTGACAATGGAGTCGACTTCAAGCAGCGGAGAAGAAGTACTGGTAGAGGAGCCGCTCCACTCCTGTAGCTTGTTCTGATAGAGCCGATACTTGCTTCTTCCACCAGCCGGTGGACTGATATGATGATGAATGTACAACAAAAGTAAGACAAGAGCGATCAACAAGAAGGATGGATTCGTACTTGTGCAAGCCAAACAGGAACACTTGATCATGTGGATTCTGCCTATCCAGATGAATGACCGCCTTTTAGGAAAGATGAAGAAGGAGATATGAGTGAAGACGCACGGGCAGTGAAAGGAGGAGAGAGAATACCACTTCAGAATTGTTAATGAGCACAGCGCGACGGCCGTGCACGTGGATCTGGTTCCAGCCCTTGCGGACGACTTCCTACATGGCAAAGGCATCAGTTAGCATCATGTGCCTTCCTACATCATCACCGTGTGTTGTGTTGTGAACGGAAGCCGGTACCCTACTTAAGGGAATGCATGTACTGCGAACTGGCGGATCGGCTGTCGGATCGAACACATCCACAGTTATCTGGGCCGAAGCCTTGAGATACATCACGACCCGCGCCAGTTTCTGCGATGGCCCCCACACTTCTATGAGGAACACATGACGAGAGAGGCCTGCTAGCTACGAAAGGCGTACCCTCCCGCCGGCGCCAGGCACCAAGTCGACGGCAAAGAGAACATGCCTCACATCGGCTGCGGACTTGATTGTAAGGCACTCAAAGTTGGCGAACACGCGAGTGAACCTTGGACCGAAGAGCAATAGATGGTGAGAGCTGGCGGGCAGCAATGCCACCATATCCTACATTCCATCAGTGACGTGAGGTCATCAAGTGTCGAGCTTCACCCAAGTGAGATACCTCTCTCGTCTCACATACCTTCTTAAAGATGATCTTCAGGTCTTTGGTAAGAACGGCAGGCACGTCACTTTGAGGGAATGCATGTGGATCTGTACATGGCGCCGTGAGTGTGAAGGCGTAACAGACGAAAGAGAAGGAATGAATACAGAAGAACGACAAAGCGCCATCAGGCCTGAGGTCCCACTGCCCACGATCATCCTTGTAAAGTTCATACACGCTTACCCTATCATGATTCAAGATAAGTCCGAAGCAATCACAATAGGAGGCGTCTCAGCGTACCACTCGTCCTCCACCACAGCAATCTTCAGTTTATGAATGCGAATGCGATGGATACAATGATTATTCATATCGACCCTATTCTCATCATGATAAGCCCGCGGTACTCTTCAAAGCAAGCTCGATGCATACCTGATGGTGACGGGAGTGTAGACGTGCCGACGAAGAGGTAAGTCGAGTCGTGCCAAGAGGGTACCGTTCTTTGCATCTCTGCGTTCCTACGGTTAACCTCAAACAAGACTCTGATGACTCCTGATAAGTGGTACTGACCTGATGGTGAGCATTCCTGAAGCGTAAGCCCTGATGATGATGTTCTCCTTCTTCACGTATTCTATCCTCAACATATTCATCACTGTTTCCATTCAGTCTCAGCACGAATGAATGTGTTTTGGCTTCACATGATGCGAGGCAAGGGTAGAACCAACCCTTTGTGGGAGGTGCAGGTAGGGAATTGGCCTGTAGGGTGAAGCGATGCAGAATCAAATCCCCGAACAGCTCATCCCTATCACCATGTATATGTTGTATGAAGAATCAACATGCTCAGTCCATCTTGGGAACAGAAGAGGAAGAACAAGAAGGCAATCAAGTACATGAGTTTGTATCGTTCCCATGGCGAAGTGTCCGGCCATCGAAGCCGACTACATTTGCTCTTCATCAATGACTGGTCATCTTTGATCCCTGCAGCCACGACACGGGCAAGTCACGCACATTTTTCCAAGAAGGAGAAGAAGGAGAAGAAGAAGAAGAAGAAGAAGAATGTCGAATGCGTCCTATGGCACGTACAGGCCCAACAGAACTGAGGAACCTGCATAAAGGCATCACCCCAGCGCCTTTGGCCGAGCTGTGAATGTAACCAGTCGTTGTCCTATATGTGTACAAACATCAGTTCTCGATGAGTCACGAGGAGGCGGACAGACTGAAATCGTACACGGATGACTTGGTTGAAGAAGCGACACGTCAGGCGACATGCTACCAGCGTGGCTGCATCCAGTAAGACGAAGATGGCTTCCTAGAATGAGACCATGTGCCACATATGTGTGCATGTATCACCACACTGCCATGTCAGAGTACTCCAGTAACGAGGAGGGGTGGAAAGGAAGTGTGTACGAGCAGCTCGGCCGGCAGCAACAGGAGCTGAGCCGCTGGGAGGCTCTCCCTCTTCCTCTTTTTTACCTCAATTTTCACGATGGCCTTATTTGTATTTTATTTTTATTTTATTTTAATAGTTGGGCTCGCTTCCGTTCGTCTACTGTGAAAGAGTGCATCAGACACCAACCTCACAAAAGAAAACATGCTGAAGGTTGTTCGGCCGAAAAATCTGGCTATTTTCCCGGTCTTGACATTCCATAAATTTCTCGAATTCCGTTCATAACAGCACTTTTAGCCTTTTGCGTCTTTCCTTTGGAAAAGGCCCAGAAGTGGCCGAAGAGCAAAGGCCCAACGATTCATCGTGATCAAAGTCTCATGATGAATCGTTTCACATCGACATCGACTTCGTTCCAATACAACGTTGAAGCTCGCGTGCTACCAGTCTCGCAACAAAACTGTAACACGGTTGGAAGAACATGAATGTAGAGAATGCAGGTGTGATCAATTCATTGCTCAGTCTGCATCTCCTCTTCACCTCCTTCACTCTGCGCATCTCCTTGTGTTGATTTTGTGCTATCTTTTGTTTCTCTTTGCTTGCTCGCCTCGGCACGTTCCTTACTGCTCTCGCCCTCTTCCGCTTTGTTTTGCCCTGCCGTGTGGTCTGGCAGTGGTTGCGTCGTAGCCTCCGTCGTCGTTGATGAAGAGGAAGACGTCGGTGGATCATCCTGCCCTGCTCCTTGCTGTGGCGCAGCATTCTCTGTCCCATCTCCTTTTCGTGTGGATTCCGCTTCCACATCCATAGAGGCGGTGCCATTCTCCTTGTGTCCCTGTTCACCATCGTTCGGTTTGCCTGGCACCTCAGTCCCTTCCGTCGGTCCAGCCTTACACTTCTCTGCTTCCTGTTGCTTTTCTTTCTCCTCCTTTTGCTTTCGCTCCTTTTCCTCCTTCTCTCGCTCCCGCTCCTCGCGCTTACGCTGCATCGCCATAGTCTTCTTGACAAGGGCCAAACGCTGTTTATGTCCCTCAGGTAGCGGCCTCTTGAGTGAAGTAGATGCGGACGTCGATGCCGATGAAGTGACAGGCATCACATCCAGTTCCGAGGAATATCCTGATGAAGCGTTCCATTCTTATCAGTATGAATTCTTTCACATTGACTGTAGCAATCATGTGTACCCGGTATCTGGAGGTTCCAATTGCGTTCCAGATGCAATGCAACATCCTTCGCATCCAAGCACTCGGACTACATAAAGAGAAGCATGATTATTGTTAGGGATGCCCGGAAACTACTTACGAAGCGTAGCGCACCTTTCGCAGCTTGGCCAGCGAACATGCAAATGTTGTTACACTCTCCACAAAATCCTCAGCAATATCCTGCAACAACTGGAGAACGAGATCAAAGACATGTAGATTTGACTGAGAGAACGTAGCTTACCTCCTCGACCTCAGGCTCTAACCGGTCGTTAGGCGCCACTTGTCGAATAAGTTCTTTATAGATGGATGATTAGTTGAATGCTGTGCACATGCCGCAGCAGCGCAGTACCCTGTAGTTTCTGCTTTGTCAAAATGTCGGTGGGCTCTTGTTGGTATCGTGTTGGTCGCTGAGGTCCACCTGCTCCAATCCCTTAATCATCATTAAGTAAGTACTTACCAGCTTATTCGCAGAAAGAACAGAAGAGTTACCCGCACGACCCATCCATTGGCCTGTGACATTGCCTGGACCCATCCCGCCCATTCTTCCAGGTGCAGTCATGCCAGTGGGTGGCCCCATTTGTCCAGGCCCGAGCGCTCCTTGAGAAGCACTGAGTTGTGATGGATTGATCTGCATCATTTGCCCAGGGCCTCCCATTCCCGGCACTAGAACAGAGTACGGATTAGATACCACATCTGCAGCATGAACCCATTCAGCAATTCGTCGTACTCATAGATGCCTGCATAGGCCCATGAGCACCTCCTCGAGAGGCTTGCAGCGCCCGTAACTGCTGCTGAAACTGCTGTGCTTGGATTTGTTGCGGTGTAAGAGGCGCGCCGCCCGGACCCATCTTCACAGAGAAAGAAAGAGAGAGTTGATCACTGCGTCAGCCAACATAGCAGGAACCAACCCATCGCTGGCGTATCCGCCATCACGCGATGTACTTCCATTGCCACATGGTGAGAATAGGGGATTGCACGTACGGGCTGTGCACCGCCTGCTGGCCCGCCGTTCGCCGTAGGCATCATCACGCCCTGTTACCACCATCCAGGTCACTCCTCAGTTTACAAACAATTATATGAAAATAATAATAATAAAAATAATTTCAGAAAATAAGATAATATTACCTTTTAGAATAATTAATGAAAATTAAATTCTCTACAGTCAAAGTCAACTCTCAAAAAATTAACAAATAAAGTATTATTATGATTATTATTATTTCATTTATGAGAGAAGTATTAAATTTGAATTGAATTGAAAAAGAAAAAAAGAAAATCAAAGACGTACGGATTGAGGTCCCATTCCCATGGGGGCGCCACCAGGCGCGCTCTGTGGATGGGGCGAGGGGCCGCTACCTGGTGGTGGGGGCTGCTGAGCAGCGAGATGCTGCGGCGTAGAAAGGGGCTTGAAGCTGTACATCCCCGCACCACCGCCGCCGCCCGGCATGCCGCCCATCCCCACTGGTCCCGGCCCTCCTGGCGGCAGCGCCCCGGCGGCCGTCGGTCCAGATGGGACGGGCGGCATGCCGCCAGCAGAGGGGAGTGGTGGGGCAGCACCCGATGGGCCCATCGCCGCGCCCCCTGGATGGTGATGTACCCCTGGGACGGGGGCGTGGGGTCCCCCTGGCAGGGACATCGATCCCGAATTTGATAATGTTGGCAGGGGCGCGGCCATCGTCGCGGCCGATCCGTGCTGTGGCGCGGCCGCAGGCTGGGCTTGCATCTCTTGAGGTGTTTCTATTTTCTTTGATATTTTCTTTGAACATTTCTTCTTTCATGGAGTTCGGAAACTTCAAAATATTTCCAAATTTTTCTGTGGATTTCAAATCGTTCCAAGCGTTTCGAAACGATATATAGTTGAGGGCAATTCTTTAATTTTTCACATCGGAACGGTCAATCAAAAGCAAGAAATGGAGGTAAGCTATAATTTCCCACCATTTTGAAATTTTGATGTTTTTCTCTAGTTAATTCTTTTCTAAATGCATTGAGAACTAAAATTGAAATTTCATGTGTGCCACATCTCACTAAACTTAATCGATGAAGACGATCGTCAGCGAAGAGGAAAAGAGGCGGCTCCGCAACCAAAAGAAGAAGGAGAAGAAGAAGGCCAAGAAGAACGCCAAGGCCACGGAGACTACCAACACAGCCAGTGCTGCGGCCAAACCGACGAACACCTCCACGAGCGCCGGCGGCAGCACCGCAAAGGCCGCCGGGCAGCAGCAGCCGCGCGGCAAGAAGCGGGCACCTCCAGCTGAAGAGAAGGTGACTATTGAGCTGTGAATGGCTGATGAAGTAGGATATACGACATTCACTGACAACTGTGCTGCATTCTCTGATCAAAGGCTAAAGAAGTGGCTGATGATGAGAAGGAAGACTCTGGTGAACAGCATCCTGATGATGAAAATGATGAAGAAGCAGAAGAGGAGGTTGATGAGAGCGGCCCACCAACGGGGGATGAGGTCATGAAGGCACTGGAGGAAGCGTTCCAGAAGAAGCAAGGCCGACCGGCAAAGAAACCCAAAGTGGAGCCTGCCCCAGCAGAAAAAAAGGAAGAGAAGACGACAAAGAGTGAGGAAGATGATGGACTGGATGATATATTCGCTCAACTCAAGAAGGGGAAGCAGAGTTCCTCAAACAAGGCGGAACAGGCCAAGCCCGCAAAGAATGCACCGAAAAGTACGTTGTATCACGAGTTGGGCACATTGAAAAGTGCTGACCTCGTTAACACACAGATGAGGAAGATGATTGGTTTAACAGCCGAGGCATGAGGCAATCTGGTACCTTTCCGCCTATCGTTATGAATCCTGCACTATGGCATTTAGCTAAACCTCGTGCGTTATGACCCAGGTCGTAAGTACGTTGACGGCTTGCCGGTCTACACTGAGGACGAGCTCAAGATTGGTCGTGGAGGAGGTACGTTGCCATCTGGCTGAGTCATCTGCACTAATTCTCATCTTCCCATTTCAGGCACGCCACTGTGTCCATTTGATTGCAAATGCTGCTACTGAGTGGTTTCACATCAAATAAAGGGGAATCAAAGCACTTCGCTCTGCATCCTGATGAAGGAAGGAGTATCCTTTATTATGCGAAGCATCATCTCAGCACTTAGTATTATGCATCATGCAGGCGCGACTTGGGCTGGCTTGCACGAGTGAGCTTAGAAGAGCGAGAAGAGAAATGACTTCAGCGTGGACGAGCTGGAGGTCGACACGGTGAGCACCTGCTGCGCAGTCTGCTTTATGCACTCGATCAGAGCCGATCTTGATTCATCAGACTAACACCTATACGTACCGTGCCGGTGACGGTGGTAGGCTGGGTGACAGTCTAGCGTGAGAGTGTGAAAAGAAGTGAGCAAGATGCATACAGCGTGGCTAAGGATTCTTATCTGGAATGCAGCGTACCGTGATGCCCGAAACAACTACGGGAGATGTAACGACAGTAACGGGCTGCGTGATGATCAGGACCAGGTGAGCGAGGACATGACACGCAAAAGCAAAGAATGGCCACGTACGCTGCTCACTACGGCAACAGGCTACCATGCGGAAGATAGGAGGAGAAGCAAGAGTGAGAAATGGCTCAGCCGAGCATAAAGAATGGAGGTGCGTACAGTCGAAGCTACAACAGCCACAGGAGTCGCAGCAGTAGTCGCTACGGCAGCTGATGAATGCATAAGATCAATACTCTCACTTCAAAGCAGCACCAGAATCAGAGGCGTGGAAGTCTGTGCTACGTACCGACCACGGTGCTCGTAGAAGTCGTGTCAGCAGTGGAGGCTGTATAGATCACGCAATATGGGGTAAGTGATTCTGTGGCCAGATTGCATTAGCTTATCTTCATCACGTACCAGTGCCACTACCATCACTGATGGTGGGCTGTCCCATGAAGGTTCCTACTGCATCGCCAGCGTACGCGGCGGAGGGGTTGACATCCACGGTCTGGGTGCTCTGGCCGAACGCGATGGCCGCGAAAAGGAACAGACAAGCAGCAATCAAAATGTACTTCATTTGCGTGCGTCGAGCGGTCTTCGAAGTCGATCTGGGCGGTACGGATGAAAGTGAGTGTAAAGTGAGTAGTGCAATATCGAGAAGGCCCTGATAACCATGTTTTTATACTTGCTCGGTAAGTTAGTTCTTGAGCGAGGTGGCCGAAATCCGATAGGAATCAGAGCAGCGATAGGGCGACTGGCCGTCAATTCTGACTCCTATCATCAGCCCTCTTTTGGATCATGACCTGCCGTCACAATCATCACGATCATCAACAAAGGCCTGTGCTGTTGCTGCGTCCACCTCACTCCTTCCAGGTGCCTGACGCCCTGCGGTCGGCCAGCCGTCGGAATTGTGCTGGCACTGAATGTCGAGCACCGCGGAGCTGGTATGCTTGGAATTCGCCAGCTATTTTTCGAACGCGTTTCTCGCGCCAATAGGCATATTTCGCAGTTGGGTTTTGCGGCACCATCGCCGCCAATGATCTGTTGTGGGCTTGGTTGCTTCGTCGACAGCCAACTCGCGGGAACTGCGTGCCGGCGATGTCGACCGGTACTTAAACTCCGCTGCGGGTCCAATCAGAAGCTGCATGCCGTTTCCCTTTTCCAGGTTTCAACCCAGCGAGACCCAGCAACCCAGCCAAAGAGAATAACGCGACTTTCAGTGTAAGTTGGACACCTCGTCGCCTTTGCATCCTCTTCGCTATCTTCACTAGAGCTAGCTCTTGCAAAAGATAGATAGGCACTCTTCTCCAGAAGAACGAAAAGACCGGTCATCAGGTTCCGCACACAAGGCAGTGATCGTACCAGGAGAATTCCGCACGCCGGCCCAGCACAACCAGCACACGCGCATAAGTTGCCTGCGTTTGGGGAAGTGACTAAACGTTGTCAGTTATCCTCTTCCTCTTGCCTTGTGTGGGATCGCTAGCCATCGTCCGCATCGACTACACACCGTTTTCAAGGTCGGGGTCTAGTTGCCAGCACCTCACGCACGCACCACACAATACGATCAAGCAAAGTTAGGACCTGTCGCCCATACTATCATGCAGTCCCTACCACTTCCACGGGAGTCTTCCATAGGACCTATATGCTATGTGCCTCTCTATGTATGTACACTGTGACCTTCATCGTTTTCATTCTTTTTTCGCTTTTCGTTCTTTGTCGGGCTACTAACTAATCTTCATCTTCATCATCATCGCGTTCCTTCATCATCCCATCAGGTAACACCATCACAAGTAAGCGCGTTCGGTGGAGAAGCCATGACAGCCGGCACCCCTTCGTTCCTGCCCGCGTTGGCCCCACAGATGCCCATGCCTCTTCCCTTCTTCGTCCAGTTCCCAACCGCCTCCGGCGCCACCATAGTGTCGAGTCCGGCACCAACCGCCGCTCCCTCCGTGGGAGCTGCGGCTCTGTCCCAAGCGTCAGCCCTGTCACAAGGCACGTAGACCCACCTGCTTTTCTATTTTTCGACATAATTATTGTCTGGTATCTGACCGCTTTTTCGTATTGGCCAAATTTTTCGGATGCCGCGTCATACCGCGAATCCGGGAATCTGAACTAGAAAAGTTAAGATGATTTTTCTTGTAGATTTAACTAACGCATGCCCTTGGGATGTTGTGTGATCAACACAGCCTTCCCCGAGTTGAGGTTGGCCAATCTGGCATCTCTTTTCCCGATGGCCGCCAGAGCATCGACGGCCACGGCTGCCGCTACGACTGTGCTGGCTCCTATTCCGCAGCCCGCAGTCGTCTTCCCCCAGTCGTACTCGGCGCCGATCCAGGGGATGAGCAGCTGTACGATGAGCTCGACTGAAAATACTCCTGTCGATGGAATGCCCGCATCGAGTAAGAAGGCCATCAAGTTCAAGTACCACATGTCCCTCATGCCTCAACTCGCGGTGTCGTCGAACTCGCCCAAAGTGGAGATTAAGGTACCTCATCTCCTTCTCCTAGATTTTGCGAGCAAGTGACTCTGGTTGACCCCGCCTCCGTCAGAAGAAGCGCAAGCCGCGCATGAGAATAACCGGTCGAGTGTGCACTCATTGCGGTGCAACTCAAACAACTGAGTGGCGAATGGGTCCTGAAGGTCGCGGAACTCTGTGCAATGCGTACGTGTTCCTCCTGTGTCACCAAAGGAGTTACCGTGGCAAGGCTAACCTCTTCCTCTGTCTCCAGCTGCGGGCTCCGATACCGTAAGAAGCTGCTGGCGGATGGCCGTAAGGACCCCAACGCCAAGATATCCATGAGCATGCTTCTCAACACCACGAAGAAGACCGCCAAATCCTCGGCGAAGGACTCCGACCCAGAATCTGAATCCAACTGAAACTGGGGAAACCAGGTAGAAAAATGATGAACGCTAGCGAGGCAGTAAAGTGCTTCCTGCCTCACCATACAGCGAAGTGCGTGAAACGAGCGAACGCATCTTTGTACAAAGCATCTGTAACCAATCAAACGTGGTTAGTCACATTTTCGAAATTCCGTAATCTGACTCCAAACGATTTCCGAAACACAGATATCTGTCATTCTTTGTTTCGTTTATATCTATCGACCACGCGCCACCTTAACAAGGAATTCCTTTCATTAATTAACTCTCCGAGGGCAACGAACGGAAGGCGGGGAAAGCGAGGTGCCGGCTAGCTCGTTTGCGTGTACGAAGCGAAAACTGGCCAAACTGGTCGCTCTGTCTTGACGCAGACCGTCAGTGGCTAGTCTGACGGACTGAAAAATCAAAAAAAAAAACAACTCCTCATCTTCACCTTCGCAGCGTCAGGACAGGTGTGTGTACTGAACGACATCCCTCTCTTCTTCCTTCTCTTCTCAAAGGGGGCGGCGAGGATGGAGAACCACAACAAATGAGGATGATGGATGGACCAATCTCTATTTTGTGGCCAATCTTGACTTTTTTGAGATTTAAGATGTTAGCTCATCGAACGATTTTCACTTCATATATTAATGTGTTTTTAATCTTTTTTAAGGCCTCCCTTTTTTCGTTAAACTCAACTCAAAATCTTTTTACTTGTCGTAAAACGCTGAACGTTTAAAATTGCAGGGCCCAGAGAGTACGGGCGAAGTGGGACGCCGAGAGCGCTCCGTTAAAACGAGTGACACCACGCCGCTGTGACCGATAGACTACCGGCAAGATGGGACAACAGATATCGAAGGCCATCGAGCTGGCCAAGTCCAAGGGCGGCACTCACTTTGCCATCACCGAAATAGCGGCGAGCAAGAAGGGTAATGGATGGATGGATGGACTCTGCGTGGTTGAATCATCCACGCTGGTGGAACCATCATCACTGAACGCGGTGTGTTTCTTGTGCAGGTGGCGCGGCTCAGCAGACGGAGGAAGAGCTCAACAAGATTTTGAATCACATTTTAAAGGAGCTGCCGAACCTCAACCGCATCACGGTCACCTCATGCAATTTGGCAATCTTACCTGATGAAGAGCTGGGCAAGGTCATCAATCTGGTGACGCTTTCTTTGGAGGAGAACATGCTGTCGCAGCTCAACGAAGGATTCCGTAACCTTTTCAACCTGAAGGAGCTCTACCTCTCAAAGAACCACTTTACGCAGCTGCCGCGGGAGTTGGGTTATCTTGTTTCGCTCGAACTGCTGTCGCTGAATCACAACTTCCTTGGGGTACTCCAACACATGACTCACAAATTCCTTGTGATCATTCTCGAATAAGCTGATTCACCATGATTGTACAATCTCTAGGGCCAAGCACCTCCACGATCGTCGCTTACCCTGCCCGGTCCCATACAAACGCCGAGCCCGACCAAGGATAAAAGCTCCAACTCAAAATTGGACACTTGGCGCAAGACCTGGCGGAATCGAAAGAACAAATCAAAAGGTAACTGATCGCTCATGCATCGATGGTCTCGCTTAGCTCACGTGATCCAACCCGTTTATGCGATCAGCTGGCGATATCATGGCGACGGATGAATTCTATCGAGGGAACACATCTCTTTCGGACGATACAGGGAAGGGCAAAGAGAAGAAGAAGTGGACTCTGCGACGACGATCCAAGGAAGAAAAGAAAATGCAAAAAGGTGTCCTTAGATATCCCATCCTTTTTGCTTTGGGTGATGGTCTTAGTCCAGTTTCCTCCTTGCCAGCCTCCTCCGAAGTGTCTGCAATCATCAGTCCGCGCTACAGTGGAGATCATTCTTCGTACGACCTCGGTACTAGCAGGTAGGCGACGAGCGGTCAATGATTCTCAATAAAGATTCACTAACTTGAGATATGTCAGGTCGTATGATGGCCGACTGACGACGAGCCCACCTCAAGTGCGGATGCGTAGCATGCCCGATGCATCGAACCCTGGTAGTGCAGATGAGCTCGATTCATCGCCGTCAATGCCACCCTATCTGCCATCGACGTCACCGCCCACAAAAATGACTCTGCGTGAACGTCTTGCAGCCGCCAAGAGTCCCCGAAATTCATCTCCCGTTGAATCCCAAATGAGTTCATCAGGAACCTCGGAAACTGCCGTTTCGGCTGCGTCTTCTCGGCCAGGTCGCTCAATAACTTTGTCCGATCCCACTAATGCGGCGCGTGAATCCTCCTTCGACACATTCTCAGAGGATTCGTTTTCCGCCAGCCAAGATGAAATCGGTTACGATCCGAGTGCGTTTCCCATTTTTATTTGACCACTTCAGCCTTTGTGCAGCGCTGATCGTACCATTCCTTACATTCAGTGACGTCACCGCGTGCATCCGGCACGTTTAGCGATGAGGAAGAAGAGGAGATTGACCATACATACGTGGGCACGATCGAGTTGCCTTCTCTCACTTATCTCAACCTTTCGGACAACTCACTCGAGCAAATACCTCGCGAGCTCAACTTGGCTAGTTGCACGCGGCTGAAGAAGGTACCTGTTCTTTTTCTTCTTCATTCCTCAACCTATGGCACACTGTCTCACTTTGTCCATGTAGGTATTGCTCGGTTCAAACAGGCTCACCTCGCTTCCGCCGACCTTCTTTGGCCTTACCTCACTGACCAGTCTTGGTCTGGAGGAAAACAATATTAAGGAACTGCCTGAGGAGCTTGGTACTCCTTACACACTCTCAACTGGGATGGCAAGTGAGTTTAGATTATTGATTGGTCATCTTCAAACAGGCAATCTCGTCGAAGTGTCCGAATTGCTTCTGCGTCGCAATCGTATCCGCAAGCTGCCTGACTCCTGGCATTTCCTTGAGAACTTGAAGAATCTTGACCTTTCCAACAATCAACTTACTGAGATTCCGCCCTCGATAGGTGGTTTAAAGAACCTACACACTCTCTTCATTCAACACAACAAGATTCAACAACTGCCTGGTAACTTCTGCGTTCTCTTCTTGCACTCTTGCCTGAAGTACTGATTCCTTTCGCAGACGAGTTTGGTAAGCTGAACAATCTCAGCAAGTTGCTGATGAACGACAATGACCTCCATTTCTTACCACGTGAGTATCAGCTTACTTAAAGAACTACAGGTTTGCCAGTTGCTAACCTCGTTCCTGCCCATTAGTGACCTTTGGCGGTCTTTCTTCACTAACCGAGCTGAGCCTGGCACACAATAACCTCGAAGAGCTGCCCCCTTCTTTCGGTGCACTCAAGTCATTGCGAAAGCTCTCTGCCGAGAACAACAGGTGCATATCTACCCCTTCTATATATGTAAGCTTTTGTTTGGCACTTGTCTTACGTGTCTCTCCTAGTCTCCGCACCTTGCCACCCGAGTTCAGACATCTCAGCAAGCTTCAGATGGTCTCCTTCAAGCATAACGAGTTCAAAGACATGCCTACTTGTTTATTATTCCTCAAGTACGTTCAAGTGATCAGTTTGCTGTATTAAGTTCGCTACGATCTAAACTGCCTTCTGCGGTCAGGCTGTTGAGAATCGATATGGGTGACAATCCCATTCAAGATCCGGACATAAACGAATACATCAAGAAGCACGGATGCCTTGCCCTGATCCGCACAGCTCAGAAGCTGTTGACCGATGAGAAGCCACCCGCGGAGGCACCGCCCCATCGAGAATGGAAGCTCGCCTTCGAGTTGCTCTTGGATCAAATGGACATTCCGATCGAGAAGAAGCGCAGCATGCAAGCCCTGCCTGAAGACAAGCGCTGGGTTCTCCTTCTGCAGTCGCTCGGCACTGGCCTACTGGTGCGTCATTCGTGCTTGAGACCTCTCTGTAAGCATTGATCGTAATCATGATCGGTTCAGGATCTGAACAAGCGAGATTCGGTCAACAAGGCATACAGACAAGAAGAAGATCCGAATCACTTGGCAGAAGTATTGAAAGGCACCCCAACTGTTGATGTACGTATTCCTCTCATCGTGCTGAAGGTAAGGGGTTAGGTACACTGAACAGGATATTGCTTGCAGGAAATGACGACGCTTAGGGTATCGCTTACATCCAAGCCGGTTGGCTGGATTGCACAGTGGATCGAAGCAGGAGGACTTGTTAACTTTGCTAAGCTGCTCTCGTGCACCTTTTCCTTGTACGTACCACACGCTGCGTCCCCTCTCCTTAAGTGCCTCCTAATCTAAGCTTCGTGTTGACTCAGAGTTGGCACGACGAACGAGCAGTTACGAGAGAATCTGCTCAATTGTTTCAAGGCGCTGTGGAGGGTACTCATCCCCATCAAGATACCTTGTTGAGTCTACGATTTACGTACATCACACGCCATCAGGTGGCACTTAAAGACCTTCGAGAGAGGCTCCGTCAACAAGATGTGCTTGATGCAGTTGCTCTGCACATGTACTGCCCCAACCTGCGCGTAAAGAAGCTGGCTATAGAGATTCTCAGCAGTCTGTCCCAGACTCGTACAGATACTCGGTATGATCGCTTTCGTTACTTGTGTGCGCTGTACAGATCAACAGACTGACTACTCTCTCTCGTCCATGCACGGGCAGACTGGTGCTTTCTGCCTTCACCACAATGCAGAAGGCCTTGGGTGAGAAGCGACGTTTCCTGACACTCTTCCAAAGCCTTACTGAAGAATCAGCAAAATACCAAGTTGTTGTGGTTCCGCTACGGTATGGAACGACAATCGGACTTTGATGGCCATGTAACCTCAAATATTCTTCACTTCCAGGATTCGCGCACTGTCCTTGATCAATTCAATGCTTGCCCACACGGAGGACCTGGAGGAGCGCTTCGCTCTGCGTAACGAGTTTCTTGCCATGAACATGAAGCCTCTGCTGAAGGTTCGTAAGTTGAGTTCACAGCTTGCTCAAGGTGTCACGCCTAACAAAGATATGCAGACTATGAGGGAAGCGGATATAGAAGAGCTCACCATACAGGTTGATATGTTTGAGGATGGCATGTCCGATGACTACGATACAATGCTGGATCGTTTTGGTGCCGAGGCGCTGCTCAAGGTTACACACATCCCTTGACTCCAATCAAATGAAGCAGGCGAAGGACTGGGACTGATCAAACTGGTGCATCTTAAACACAGAAACTGGACAAGTTTAGGATGGAGCTCGGCTTGGGCCAAAACTACTTCATGGTGATCATATCTACAGAAGCGCACACGAATCTCGAGTTTATCGCGTATGATCCGGCTAAGACCACAGGTAAGGACTGATGCCAGTGCTGTGCTGTGCTCATGGAGGATGGACTCACTTATTGCGTTACACTCTTCAGTCATGGATGTTATCAACAAGATAACTCAATACCATTCGGTCAAGTATGTGTCGGATTGGGGTCTGCATCTTCTTTCGGGCGCTTGTCTCGATGAGTCCAAGTCGCTTGCATTCTACAAACTCAAGGTAAGTACAGATCATCGTGTAATCAAGACGAGCTGCACGGAACTGACTTCTTTATCTCCTATTCTCTCACAGGGAGCTGTTATCTGCCAATTCAAGATGAAGATGTGGGAGATCCCTGTCCGGTTCCGACTCAACAGGAACAAGGTACAAGCCATCAGAATGTTCACATCGTTCTGCTTGGCTTTTGCTGACTCGAGGTATGGACAACTTCGATCAGGTGAAGCAATACACCCTCCAGTTCGATCCGAACGACACATGCTCGGATGTCATCATCAACCTTATCCAGAACATGTCCAAAATCAAAGCTGGCACTTTCAACAAGGGCAAGCAGCCCGATAACAGGCAAATCAAGTTCGCTCCTGCCTCTCCTAAGGTGCGTACATTATGATGGAAAGTTAAGGTAAAAGCAAGAGAGACGCTCACTCATCTTTTTTGTTAACACAATTACAGAAGGATCAGTCGTCGAGTAGCGATCTAGAGAATGTACATGCGGAACACTATGAGGACTACGGTCTCTACCTGCCCTTAGCTTCCGCAGTGGTCGCCTCACTCAACTCTTCCAAGTCAACAATCATCTCTCCCTTCGCGCCGAAGCAAGTTTCTTCATCTTCCGCTTCTTCTTTGACATCTTCTTCTACTTCATCCTCTTCCATCGTTGCAAGCGGTAGGTAGCCTCAATGATTTCACACTATCGTATCCTGACTTCTCGCGACGCAGGTTCCTGGCTCGAGGCGACCAAGACGCTTGCCTTCTACGAGCTGAATCGGCGCTCAGATGTGATCGAGCTTCGTCTCAAGCCCAAACTGGTACACAGGCCATTTGGTTTCCATTCCCCTTCAAACTTGAACTTAACCACTATTCCAATGTGCAGGTTAAGATCAAGTTTTTGGACAACACATTCCAGCAGCTGGCCTTTGATCAGTACATGCTTGTACGAGAGATGGTGGAAGAGATTGGCAACAAGCTCGCCTTGGATCAGGCCAAGGCCCTGGACTACGGACTCCTTCTCGAGTTTCCTGAAGAAGAGGAAGAGAACAGTGCGTAAAGCTTCATCTTCATCGTTAGCGGCACCTTGAATCTTACGCTGTATGTGTGTGTGAATGCTCGCTCAGGTTCGTTCTTGTCATCCTCTCTATCATCTCCCATTCATCTGCCCTCGTCTGTTTCTGCTCCCGTAAAACCTGGATCTGGAGCTGCTCCTGCAGCTCAATCGCTTTCATCGTCCTTATCTCATGGAAATACATCAACCACAACAACGGCACCTTCTCCGGCTAGTCTCGCCGCTACAGCGCCAAATGAGAAGCATTCTAGCACTGATAGCGGCAGTGGCACTCGCACCAAACCTCCTCGCCCTCCACGACCTGCCGATCTTAAGCCTGCTCCTCGTCCGGTAAGTTTCAAGCCTCACATGTTAGCAGGAAGAGTCGTCTTGCTAAAGAACACATTGAATCACAGACTGGAGGACTCGTGTTGCCCTCCATCTTCTCGGCATTCTCATCATCTTCATCGGTGCCCAAGCCACCGCCGGCACCGCGACCACCCAATGATATGGGACCAATTGTAGATGGTGTGTGGATGAATCCAGAGGCAGAGCTTCATTCGTATGACATCAAGCACCTGGTAATCCTGTTTCATCACCAACAATTCGAGAATAAGATCATGCCTAACCTAATTCTCTTCTTCCTACGAAGGGTGTTCGCTTTATGCTGCGGCCACAAAACGTTACCGTGGCAACTCCCGAGGGAGAGAAACATGTTGAGGTACATTGCTCTGCAACGTTGTCATTGAAGCAGTACAGTTCAACCATCTTCAATCTGATGTAGGTGGATCCCACCAAGCCTGTTGAAGAGATCGTGAAAACAATCTGTTCAACTCTCGGCATCGAGCCGGAACAGTTAGGCGGGGATGTGAAGAAAGGATTCTCGCTGATGATTCAATCGGAGGATCATGAACAAAGTACTTGCTTGACTTTGCCCAAGTCAATCAGGGCTTTTACTGACCTTCCTCTTTCCCCTCTGAAGCCACTCTGAATCCAAAGAAGGCGCTGCGTACTCAGAACAAGAACTGGCGCAAGTCAGTCTTCATTCTCAAGACCGTAGTCAAGAATGACGGCATTGAGAGAGAGGATGTCGATACTTCCGATACTGAGGCCACAGCGGAAACCAATGGCAAACGTTGCAGTGTTATCTACGCAGAGAACAATCCTGCAGAGATCGAGGTTCGTGGCAGTAACACCTGCGGCTGTACTCATAAGATGACTGACAAAACATGTTGTAGGCGGCCACTTTCCCGAGGCTCGTGGAGCATCTTACTTCTCCGTCCTCCTATGGTGCTGAACAATCCTCATTCACACGTTGGCTCATTCCCCAATTAACTGTGTGAGGTTCAAACCCAACAGACAAGACACTCATTGATGCCTTCTTCATGACCTATCGGACCTTCTGCACACCGGAGCAGCTGCTTGACGAGCTGATCAAGCGTTACAAGATGCCCAGCGGCACGATATCAGCAAAAGATCATAACTTGGTGAAGATGCGGTACCTTGCTGCTCACGTCCTGCTCTGCGCTTTGCCGCTTTGGTGTTGACCGTGCTCTTCTTTAAGGGTATTCGACATTCTGCGCATCTGGACCGAAAATCAGCATGCACACATCGTGTCGGCTGGAGTGAAGGATAAGCTGGCAGACTTTGTGGAGAATACGATGAAGAAGGATGCTTCATTCGAAGCTCGTGAGGCCTGCTCAGCACGCCTCTTGCAGTGCATCCAACGCGGAGTACGTAGCATACACATTTAGGTCCGCTGCAGAATGAGAGGCTGACAAACAACATTCATGCATAGGATGGAAAGCGGATGACGCTGATACCGATCAAAGGCAAACAGACAAAGGTGCTTATGCCCTAAAGAAAGCTCTGAGCGCGCAGTACATAACGCTGATGTTCCATTATCGTTCCATGACTTTAGTCAAAGGTGCCCAAGGGATTGCGTGAGAATCCGTCTCTCTTTGATCTGGACGAAGAGGAGGTGGCGCGTCAGCTGTGCCTCATGGAATGGAAGAACTTCTCCAAGATCCAGGCTGAGGAATTCTTCGATCAGGCGTGGAGCAAGGAGAAGACACAACATCGATGCCCGAACGTCATGGCCATGATCGCCAACTTCAACGACATTTCAGCTTCGGTAGCGACTATGATTCTTTCTCAGGAGCGTGTCCGAGAGAGGCGAAATCTGATGTGGCGCCTGGTGAATATTGCTCAGGTGACCTTTCCTGCTGTGGCTCTGGAATGGGGTGCAGTTCCATGCTGATCTCAATCGTGTTGATGTACAGGCCCTGCTGAAGTACAACAACTTCCACACCTTGATGGCTTTCCTCTCAGCCTTCAACAATTCAGCGGTGTTGCGCCTTAAGTGGACGCGAGAACGTCTTCCCGCGCCTTCGAAGAAGTTCTTGCTTGATGCCGAAGCGTTGATGTCCATGGAGGGTTCATACAAGGAGTACCGACGCGTGCTCTCTACCGCGCTACCGCCGTGCATTCCTTACATGTACGTCCTGCTACCTGATTGGTGGTGATCCCTTCATTTTTTGCCATACGACCTAAACTCTTCTTTCATTGTGCAGTGGCGTGGTCCTTGCCGATCTCACCTTCATTGAGGACGGCAATCCCAACGACGCTGGCCCCGATGGAACGCTGATCAACTTCTACAAACGGCGGCTGATGTACAAGAATATTGCTTCTCTTCTCCATCTTCAGTCGATGCCCTACAGCTTCGTTCGCGTACCGGAAGCGGCCCAGCTGTTCCGGGATGTGAACAGGCTCAACGACTCACAGCTCTACGCCCTCTCTCTCGAGCGTGAACCACGCAACGCCAAGAAGTCCTCCATT
>CDEZ01023770.1:0-12984 GCA_000826365.1 Acanthamoeba royreba
CCGGGTGGCCGCTGCGCCAGTGGTTGACGACAGCTGGGTCGAAGGTGCTGTGGACGAGTACGAGGAGGAACATGCCGAACCTGCTAGGGCCGACATCACGCCGCTCCTTACTGCTCAGCTCTTTGCCGAGCTGGCTGATGCCAAGGACTGGAGGCTGCGTAAGGAGGCGCTGGACAAGATACGGCGCATTCTGAGCGAGGCCAACATGAGCATACAGAGCAATTGTCTGGCCGTGCTCATGCCCAAACTCAACGCTCGCCTGAAGGACACCAACAAGAATCTGGTGCTCTACACGGTTAAGCTCATGGGCATACTGGCTGCTGCAGTGGGCAAGGACATCGAGAGTCAGCTCAAGGCCTCCATCCCCCTCATCCTTGCAAACTACACCGACCAGAAGCAGACCATGCGCGACACTGTTACTAAGACCATTGACCAGTGGGCCGCTCAAGTAGGCGCTGATGCCTTAGTTCCCTTCTTCCCTTCGGCGATTATCATCGAGAGCTCATCGGCCCGTAAAGACGCCCTAGCCTGGCTTGTGGCTAACAAGCAAGAACTTGGTACGTACCAACCTTAATGCACACGGTTCGTTTTTCATTTCTAACAAGCTCTCGTCATAACAAAGGCAAGAGCGCCAACTCGGACTTGCGCGTCCTGCTAAAGCCGGCCATCACGGCATTGCAAGATAAGACCACCGATGTGCGCCATCTATCAGAGGAGCTACTTGAAGACCTCTTCGCTCGTGTTGACGTCGAGTCTATTCGCAACGTGGCCAAGGACATAAAGCAGGCAGCTGTGAGGCAGCAGGTGATTAATCTGGCCAAAAAGGCACGAGGTAGTGCTAGGTACAGCTCCTATACTTACTCTCTGCGCACCGTGTTCTTACCTTGTTTTCCCTACAGCAGTACTACTGGAAGCACAACGTCATCAAATGATGGCAGTGAGAAGAGCGTCGCTTCATTAGCGTCCAACAAGAGCACCGCTTCCGTCACTCCTGGCTCGTCGTCATCTGTCAAGACCCGAAGCACTTCTCCCCCCAGGCCAAAAGAAAAGGCTGCTCCCTCGCCAACTGCCGCCTCTGGCTCTCGGCGCACGTCTTCGGGGACGTCGGGCACTCCCGGTCGTGAGTCCAAGTCTCAGCTTCCACTCATCCCGAACGAGGACAAGATGAAGCGTCAGCGACAAGACGACAATATCAGCGATGAGGGTCGCGGCTGGACGTTCAAATCTCCCAAGCCTGAGCATGCACAGCATCTGCAGCAGCAGGCCAAGCCTTACATAGGCGAAGCCCTCTACGGACGTATGTTTTCTAAGGACTTCCGTAAGCATCGCGAGGCACTGCAGGAGCTCACGACTTTAATCGAGGGACACGTGGAGGAAACCAAGCAAAACGTCGATATCCTGCTGAAGTGGGCCTCGCTGCGTCTGTTTGATACCAACACACCAACGCAAACGAAGACGCTGAGCTTCCTAACGCGACTCTTCGAAGTGCTGGACTCGAATGATTATCATCTTGCCGACTACGAGGCGAGCATCATCCTCCCAGTGCTCATTGAATGCTTGGGCCAGGGCGAAGCCATGCAAGAGGGCATCAGCGCGCTGCTCAAGATAGTACCCCGGGTTTACCCTTCGAGCAAGTTCTTCAACTTCCTGCTTAACACGGGTCTTCTGGGCTCTAAATCGCCGCGCACGCGAGCCGACTGCCTGGAGCAGATGGCCATTCTGATTCGCAAGCAGGGACTTACCGTTTGCGCCAATCCGTCAGTAGCGTTCCCGCAAATCGTTCAGTTCGTCACCGACAAGGTGGCCACCGTCCGCAATGCTGCCCTGGCCGTCATCCAGCAGGCTCACCTTCATATTGGCGATGACCTGTGGCTGTACACCGGCACCCTTAACGACACACAGAAGGCGCTGATCAACCAGAAGATGGGTAGCGACTCTCCCGTTCGACCAACGTCAGCACTGCAGCGAGTCGTGCAGGAGGAAGAGCCCAAGAAGACTGGGCGCGCATCTTCGCCCGCCGCGCAGCAGAAGACTAAGGTCTCTACAGCGTCGGTGGCCTCTTTGGGATCCACAGCCTCATCGACCGCCTCGTTGAGTTCGACCAGGAGCGGCGTTGGTGCTCGCACCGCTACCTCAGTTAACGGAAGCCGCGCGTCATCTGCGGCGAACAGCCGCGCCCCATCGAAGCCTCCTAGCGAGGATGGCTCTGTCATCTCTAACTTCAGTCTCGAGCTTGACAAGCTGCCTCAGCTTAAGCCTAAGACTGCGCCCACGACTTCGCGTGTTCCTGCTCTGGAGCCGACCGAACCTGTAGCTCTGACGGCACCCACTCCTTCGCTTCCTACTCGTTTGACCTCGCGGACGTCAGATAATGCCGCATCACCGGCTGGTGCCATTCCTAGCGCGACGAACGTGACCATCGAGACTTGGGTCAAAGATCTTGAGAGCGGTGATGTCAACAAGATGATTAGCGTGTGCAAGGCTGTCCTTGAAAAGCTCGCTGAGAATAACGCAAGCTTCTTCGTCGGCTGCAGCGATAGCCTAGTGAAGATGCTGGCCAGCCAGCTCAATGCGACCCTCCGGCAAAAGGACTTCTCGGTAGACAAGAACCGCGAATTCAAGTACTTTGTCAACGTTCTCTTCAAGATATTCACTCAAGCGCCCATCGCTATTGGTATATGCCGCGACGCGAGCAAGTTCGTTTTGAAGTCGCTCATGGTGGCCTTTGTCGATCCGCTTGTGGTGCCTCGTTCCGGTACGCTTTCATTTCACGTGTCTCTGGTAAGGAATTGAGCTGACTCCTTTATTTTGCAGATGCTGACACTGCCAACAATTTGTATAAGGGCATTCAGCTAGCAACTATGAAGGTGCTGCGTAACACTGACCAGACTGCTATCTTCACTAGCTTGTTCGAGATGCTCGACGAGCTACTCAGCGACAACGCGTCTGGTGCTGGGCAGCCGCCCAAGGGCTTTGCTGAAGTGCTCATCAAGGCTCTGGCAATTGTCATCCAGCACCTGAAGGAAACCATCGATGAGGTCAACATTGACCAGCTGCTCTTCGATCTCAACATTTTCCTTGAGACTCACTACACGGGCCGCGATGAATCGGATCCTACATCGGTTAAGGCAAAGCTACGGCAAGAAACTGTGCGCCAGTGCCAGACTGCGGTGAAGGAAATCGTCAGCGTCAAGGGGCGGGCAGGTGTCTGCGGCCATCTTTCCCTGGTCCCGGTCGCCAAGTATCCGACTCCTATGGTGGTCCGCCTTATCAATAAGGTGTTGAAGGAGATGTTCGGTACTGCTGGCGAGGCCATCACGGCCGAAGATGTTAAGCCTGCGGAGCAGCTTCAACAAGAGGAAGACGGGCATCTTGCTGCCAAGATCGAGCTCAAACAAATCATGCAGCGGCTATCCACCACCGACCGACAACTTGCCATTAAGGTATAATCTTCGTGTTTGCATTTAATTGGTTACGGTGTTGTTAACGGCCAGTAATTCTTGCAGGATCTGTATCGCTTCAAGGTCAATAACCCCAGTATCGATATCCAGCCCTACCTCTCGGCATCGAGTGTGCAGTTCCAGAGCTACATACGCCGAGCTCTCATGGCTGTCGAAGAGAAGGAGAACGTGCCAGCCAAGCCCGACGTCAATGTCATCTCTGCTGCTCCGGCTACAGCACCCGCATCTGCAGGTACAGCATTCGACATTACTCTCACTTTTCCAAAGCCCTGTACTGAATTGTATTGCTCGTTAGGGTCAGAGGATGTCTACATGGACAAGCTCCGAGCTTTGCAGAAGCGATACGGCCACACTTCCGGCAAGACGGCGGTTGGAGTTACTCTTACCTCCTCTACTGACTCTGTATCTTCGATCACCAAGGGCACCTCCACAAGTACGTTCTTTTGGCGCACTTTCTTTCAGCTATCCGAGACACATCTAACCCATCCACTTCAGATCCGTCTATCCAAGACCTGCGGCTCCGACTTAATTCAATGCGTTCAGGCGATGCGGCGCCCGCGCCAGAAGCGGCTCCAGTGGCGATCAGCTCTGGCTCGGGCACTCTTGACTCAGCTGCAGCGGTACAGCAGCTCAAGGCACGTCTGGCCCGCATCAAGCAGGCCACCAACGGCGTCTGAGGTCATTTGCCACGGCATTCGTGTGATATAAATAAAACAACTTATACTGAGACGGCGCACTTACAGGGATTAGATGAGGGGATTTGAGCGCTGTCTCTCCACGAAGTAATTGCCGAGAGACACCATGACGGGGAAGAGTGGATCAAAGGTGCTGTCCCCGCGCTGGTTGACCTTGTTGGCGTAGGCATCGAGGGACGCCTTGATAAGCTTCCACACCTCTGTTTCTGGCTGCTCATCCAGCCACTTGCTGTACTTGGCAATACTCCAACCTATGAAACAGGTGAATAGGGAGGAACAAGAAGAGGTTGTTGAGCAGCAAGAAGGTAATAAGTACCCGCTCGCACGTGCGGTGAGAGAAGCTCCTCCGGTGCCCGTGAGAACATATGATGCATGACGGTGGCCATTGAAAGGCTCTCCAATTCTGGCGAACCTAAGATTTGGTCCTTCTCTCTGAAGAACCGCCCTCACTCACTTTAGTTTGAATTTCTTCCCCAACACGTGAGGGATCATGAACCTAAAGATGAGCGGCCGTAACGCTCTAAACTCTTTGTATGGACCACCAAGATCCTTGAGTGACTGGATGGGGGCTAAAGCTAACTCCATCTGGGCCATGTCTCCGGCCAGCTTGAGAGTGCCTGGTCGTTCGAACCTCTTCTGAGCAGATGAACACATTTTTTGGCGATGGGGTAACTCGTACCTATTTGTGAGAGCGGTCTGACAAGTGCAGCCTGACGTACGAAGAAGACCACCACTCGCGTGGCCAGTGCACTGCACATTCGTAGTATAAGTGACTGGGCAAGGAACCACAGGTGAAGATGCATCGTACCGAAGACGTATGGAAATGGCGGGACATGGAGCGAAGTGCGGAAGAATGACGGAGTGGAAGTGTTTAATCTGCTTCTGAAGCTTCTCCATGTAGGCGGACACTTGATGTACGGCATCCTTGTGTTTCGATCTGCGCAACGAAAGAATGAACGATAATGAAAACAGCTCAAGTACGTCAAAAGGAAAGAAACTGTACCCGCCATAACCTTCGTGATGAATACCTAACAGTGTGGCTTCGAGCAGGGCTGTAATTCGCGAAAACAAAGGCGAGACTATCTGCTGCCCTACTCTGTGGTAGCAGTGGGAAGTGTTACACAACTAACTGAGAGTGAGCCTATCTTCGCTAGTTGTGTACTTGGCTAACTGCTTGAGCGCATCATCTATGTATTCCATGGCTGCTGGAGGGATTGTTGGCACAATGCCGGTCACTGCTGTATGAAGCTGCAAGAGAGCATTAAAGATCATTGCATTCTTCCTCTGCGACGCGTTGATCGTTTCCACGACCTGCTCAACAAAAAGGAGATGAAAGCTATTCAATTGTCTGGCTCCACATCTCTGGCCCAGCTTAGCAGGTATACCTGGTAGGCCTCAGCATCCGTGGAAAGCATATTTTCGCTCTTTCCAGAAAAATTCTTTAGTGCCTTGGCAACGCCTCTGAATCAGTGTTAATGTAAATTGAAGAGAATCAACATCAACGTCCTAGAGTGGCATACCGGACAATGGAGGAGTTCAATCGTTCATCTAACTTGGAGGCTTCCAATTCACTAACGATAGCTTTGGATAGCCCGATCTGAAAGGATAAATTAAGGTCGGTGCCGCCAAACCAGGTACTATCTGAAGGCACCATTACATACCACGTCTTCGGATGTAGGAGCAGGACGGCCGGGTGCGAAAATCTGATTAATGGGTTCGAAGAGGTGGGTGAGCGACTGAAATAGATACTGGTGCTCAAACTTGGAAAGGGATCCAATGAGCAACTGCTCGTAGCCTTGTCTGGTTTCGTCTTTGGGATCCTTCACCTCCATGTGAGTGCGCAATCGCTTGAAGAGGTCGTTGAAGAGTCGAAGTAGCTTGGGATATTCAGTGACAAAGGCATTCTCTATGAACTGGGAACCTGAACAATAAACATAAGGGAGATCTACATCAGAGGCACAAGCGAGAAATGGACACGCAGGGAATCATACTACGAGCGGCGTTGGTCAGTTCATCACCCACGATTAGAGTCAACGATTTCCAGAAGGAGGCAAACAGATCCTCTGACGCACCGATCTGGCCGAGCATATCATTGGTGAATTCACAAGCATGAAGCTATAAAAGCAAGCAAGGCCTCATACATACCTTGACGATCTCGTCAAGAATGAGGCCTTGAGAGTCTGTGCTCCTCATCTTGAGAATCACTCGCTGCAGGTGCCACATTTGGATCTAAAGTATCATAAGATAAGCTAGCAGAACGGCACATGGCAAAGACAGGCACCGTACAGAGCATGAATGAAGAACATCTGTAAGACGTTCGATACGCGTCCAAAGCGCCGCGCGCCACTTTGCAAGATTGGTTGCCCCGCTTGCAGTTCGCTTGTGGTTCAATTGAGCTGCAGGTTGATGTACAAGTTAGAACGGACTGCATCGTCGAGTTGTCCGAGGACATACCATCTCTCTGTATATCTTCGGACAGAACATTCTTGGTGGTTTGTGAAATCTTTGCATTGAAAGAGGCCACGGTCGCATCGAGCTTTTGCTCTAGTGTCTTGAGATTGTAGAACACCTTTAGAGCGTTTGCCACCTGAGACTGATTTTGTGTTTCCATCCCTTGGATCAGCATTAGTGAGGCTCCTTTGGTAACGTCCTCATCAGCTTTCATTATCCATTGAGTCTCCTTTGCAACGACGTGGATGCCAGCAAGATCGGCTGTCTTACGTATTTGATCTTTTAAAAAAAGAAGAAAATGAGCCTATAACAAGAATCATCAGTTCGGGAGAACGAGATAGCGAACCCAGCTCGTAAAGACACTCAGCAGCCTCGGGCAAGCGCTGGGAATCCAGGTGAGAGCGAAGCTTCTTGGCGAGGTAGAGGAAGCGCATGATATGTCTCAGCATATCACAGCTCGACTGAGGAAAGGTAAACATCAAATCAGTCCAGGTGATTTGGATCAAAAAACATTCGGGATCATTGTACCTGCACTCGCTCAAGCTGTGTGGTGCGAGCTTGTACGAGCTGGAATGGCTCCGACAGCTCTGATCTGATACTGGTAATTGCATTTTGCAGCGAATCCACGCCAGCTGTAACTTCCGACAGGATGGTCTCCAAGTGCCTGATGGTGTGCACTTGACGAAATAGCTCTTCATGCTGGTTTGCCGCCTGCGTGGATTCACCATCGCGCCCACGATCACCCCGACCAACCAAAGAGAGTCAGTACATACAGCATGGGAACCGGGAGTCATCAGTCGCCTCGCCGTACGAACCTGCGACTTGATCTCCTTGTTGAGACTCTGGATGCCGCCGGATATCTTCTCGAGGGCCGATGGCAGCGCGTAGGCCGAGGACTCAGCGGCCTTGAGCACTGTGCTGGCGTACTGCTGCGGATTGAAGTCCTTTCGCAGGAACTGCTGGTACGTGGCTGTTCCCCACAAACGCTCGTGAGTAAAAAGAGCTCCATTTTTTTATTATTTAGTTTTTAATGACTAGTGTTTTGTTCAAATTCGCGTTTTAAACAAATTATTTAAATAAAATGAAATGAAATGAAATAAATATTATTAAATCATAAACAAAATTAAATCAAAATTGAAACGTACGATCAGTCTTGAATCGATCAAGTAGTGACTCGTTGGGCATCAGCAGTTTCTTCTCTTGCTGCTGTTGTGACGACGAATCCCCATTTGGTACAGCAGGGGAATCGCCGTGATGTGATGATGCCCCTTTGGCATGGACCCGTGCGGCGTGCTCCTTGTGCTGCTTGGGCAGCTGCGATGTCTTGGCGTAGGTGCGCACTTCCCCATTGGCCCCGTACACAGATCCATCAGGTAATGTGAGGGCACTGAATCCCAAATTGACCTCCTCCATCCCTGCTGGCCTGTGTGGAGGACAATCAAGGGATTGAGAAGAGAAATCGATGCCACGTAGCAAAACGAAATTTTTCGCAAGAACGAAATGATTTTGAAATAATTATGAAAATGCCGAAATTTTTTCGCAAACACGAATGCAATTTTACAAAAGAATTCCATGCTGCGGATCAGGCGAACCAATCGCTTGCATTCTCATCGGATTCTAATTTACACCCGACCTGTACCGGCGAACCAATATCGGGGTCTAACATAAAGCCCGTGGGGTGTTATGGTGTTATGCTTGCAAGGCCAGGAGACAATATATAAGCGGATGATCATGGAATCCCTGCCGGCGGAGATGGTGCTTTCTGTTCTGTCGTTCTTGCCCACCTCCGAAGATGCCCTGCGAGCCGAGGCAGTGTGTCGGCGCTGGCGCGAGCTAATCTTAGGAAACGACTGCAAAGTGTGGCGCACCCTCTTCGACACGACCTTAGGTGGACCAGTCTACCCTGACCTCGGTGCTTGCTCCTTTAAGCTCTTCAGAACACGATGCTTGAGATGATCCTCCTGCTCTACATTCTTAACTCCGATGACATGACAGAGTCAAGGAAGGGAAGGAACGTGTATCGCCATCGGTGCATTCAAGCGGCCAAGCGCATTCACAAGGCTAACACCCGCACGGACATCACTCCTCAGATGCGCGCTCTCCGTCTTCTTCGGTATGGCTTGCCTTTCGCTCATGTGTTGTGGTGAGAATCAAGTATTGTGCTCACAATCTGCTTCACACGGGGCCTCTAGGTGGGCGTGCCTGAGTGGTCATCATCGCCTATGCGGCCAACTCTTGGCATCCGATCAACTTCCGAGTGACCTGGTTGCGCCCCCGAACTTCAATCCGGCCGCTGTGTTTCCTCTTCACTTGGCGGCCATGAGTGGGAGCATTGAAATGGTGAGAGTGGTTCTCCGGGCCGGTTTCTCCGTCAGCCAGCTCAACGCGAGCGGTGACTCGGTTCTTAGCCTGGCTGCTCGCCGAGGCTATGATGACCTCGTGGAGGTGTGGATGACTGAGAATGCTCTATGATGGTCGATGACATGTCTGATCATCATCATGAATGCAGGCATTCGTGCAACACTCCCTCAAGTCGGACCAACGGATCCCATACTTTCCACAGATAGGCTGGATCAACCGCACGCTCGCTCTCCCCGCTGTGCACCAGGCTGCCAGGATGGGTCATACATCCGTACATGAGCATCTTCTTCCGAGAGTGTAGTTGGGAATGATCTCTTAAACACATTCGCTCTCATCATCAGATCCTACGGACACTCCTGGAGTACTTCAGTGAGGGCGACAAGGAGAAGAGGCAACACATCCTCAACAGCCAAGACTGGTACTTCGCCACTACTCCTTTGCATCAGGCAGCGCATTGGGGACATGACGAAGCAGTGAGCTATCTGCTGGACCAAGGCGCTGGTATGGTGCATGCTGCTCTTTCCAGCTTCCTTTTCCTTGCATCTCACCATTGACTGGTACTCTAGATTGCGAACTGAGGTCGGCCGGGTTAACTGCACTGCAGAGTGCTGTGGTGCGCAACAGGCCATCCACCGTCCTACTCATGCTCAAAAGAGGAGGAGCACACGATGCCCAAGCCCCTGTGCCTGCCAGTACTCTGGCTGCATTCCATATAGCGTGCATTCTTCAGCTTCCGAGAGTAGTTGATGCTTTCCTCGATTGTGGATTCAACATTGAGGAGAGGGACACACAGGGCAGGACGCCTTTGCTCATGGCCGTATCGGCGAAAGGTGTTCGTCTACGTTTCATCCGTTATCTCCTTCGCCGAGGCGCCGACCCTCAGGCCCGCTCGGCCAAAGGGTTCGACGTGCTTCATCACTTCCTTAAGGTGCGTGAAACCCAGTGCTCCATGTCATGCGATCCACTTATCTCCTCCCTTAGGGTGATAAAGCACTCGAGAAAGTGAGTCTGTTCTCCAAGCTCATCGAGCGCTTCGGTCCGGTAGAGCACAGGACGGACCTCCTTGAGGTGCATTCTCATCCTCATCTCCTTCTTCTCCACCAAGAACTAACCCATCAGCTTGCATTGCCTATTGAAGAAAGTGATAGCGGTACAGCATAAGAGGCCAGTGCCGCTGGACAAGTATCAACTCATGGTGGACATGCTCCTTCAGAAAGGAATCAAGATGCCCACTGAAAGTGCGTATGCCTTAAGTCCTGCCACCTGTGGTTAACAACCTCATGAACCAACCCCACAACCAGGGACGTTAGTAAGTCCGCCTGCTCCACGGGTTCGAGGTACGGCTCATCCACGTACTTATTTGATGCACGCTAGAGTCTCAGTTCTACTTCTCTTGATTCCAGGTTCCTCTCGTGGCGGCTTCCGTGGTCCACGTTCACCGCCGCGAGGGCGTGGCGGTGACCGAGGGAGAGGCGGTCGCGGTGCCGGGCGTGGAGGTGGCCCACCTGATTCTTTGTAGGAGTTAGGCAATGGATGTTCTGGATGTGTGCGCGTCTCCACCCACACGTACCAAAGGGATTGGAATTGGAGCGAAGACGGAGATGGCGATGATGGCCGAGTGAAGAAGAAGAATCCACGCATGCACTCCTCAAACTCTGTCCTAGCTTTCAGCTGATCACACATCCTTACTCAATCATGATGATAACATCTGGCTCTTCAATATGGGCGCCTCATTGCACAGAACATGTCATCGAATGCTTCTTTATTTTGCCATCTTAACCTGTATCCTGTAGGAACTGTTAGGACATGAATGAATGATTGAAGGTGATAATGTGCTGAGAATACCCTATCATCATACTCATGAGGAATTTTGCATGTCTTCCAGCATGATGTCTAGACGCACAGATCCTGCCAACCAAAAGAGCACACAAGTGAATGCATCAGCCAAAGCGTTGTGAGCAAGCAACCAGCCAGTATGTTGTACTGCGGAAGCCTCTATTGTTGGCGGTGTTGTTGAGCATGCGCTGTCGTCTCTGATTCGCCAGCTCCGCTGCCATCTGCGCCAAGTTTGGTCCTCCGCCTCCTGGATCATAAAATGGATTGGTCATCAGCAACTGGCCATCCAACCGTAGCACTGGGAGACCTGTACCACTAGGCTTTGGCTTGTCTGCTGGCGGCTTTGGTTGGGTAGGTGTCTTCTTAAGATGAGGTCCTTGCTTGATGGCGTCCATGATTGAAGTCGGAGCAGCTGTTCGGCTTCCGATAGCAATATTGCCGCCGCTCGGTGCCGGAGGAGGAGGCGGAGGAGGGCCAGCTACAACCACAGCAGGTGCTGCTGGAGCAGCTGGTGGAGGGGGAGGTGGAGCGCCCATTGAACTGGGTGTGGGAAGACGGGCCGAAGACCATCCTGAACTCAAAGAACCAGAGGCGCCAGAGGCGAGCTGAGTTTCAAGCTGTCGGTTACGCTGTTCGAGCGCATGAAGTTGCTGCTCTAGCTCCTGTACACGCTTCTCTGCTGCACTACTTGATGCTGGTGCAGCCTGCACTGTGCTACTGCAAAGGGGTGTGAGTGTCTCCGCAAGAGATTGACTACAATCATGTTGAGTACGCGATGTACCTTGCCGAACTTAATTGCTGTTTGTACTTGGCCTCCTGTTGAATGAGAATCTGCTTGACCTTGGTCTTGTACTCTGCTATCTTCTCTTCTGCGATCTTCTCTGCATTCTGAGCTCGCAACTCTGCTTCTTCTACCTGTTTCTTCCACTGACTGACTTCCTCTTGTAGGGCCGTACTCGACCCGCGATCGCTCAACTCTTTCTCAAGGCCCTTGAGCTTCTCCTGATGGATAGTCAATAGGTTGGTGACCTTTTCATTGTTGCTCATGAGTTCCTGGATCTCCTTCGCTTTTTGCTCGCGCTCCTTCCTGACAGCCACAGCAATCTTCACCAACCGGTCTTCAAGCTCCTTCACCTTCTTCTCCGCCTCCTGGACGTCGGGACAAGACCGGTGTTAGGCCTATTGATGCACTAATTGTCGATCCACTTGCGTTACCTGATTGACACCGGATGCTGGTTGCTGCACAGACTGACTCTCCTTCAGACGCGTGACTTCAGCCTGTAGTGCTTGCTGCAAATTCAACTGAATCAGTTCACCCAGTGCTGGCCATTCCCACTGTGCACTGAGGGGAGGATATCGGCCTCCTACCTCTCTTAGGGCCGCTTCATCAAGCCTTCGCTTCAGCAGGTCAATCTCAATCTTGTGGCTCTCAACTCCACTTTTTCGGTTGATCTCTCGCTCATTCTTGATCGTTTCAACGAGTTGTCTCACCTTGCCTTCGAGCACAGTAACCCTAAAGCCAGCTGATGAGCATTCCAGATATGTAAGGCAGCAGTACTCGTGCTGCACCTCTCCTGAGACTGGGCCAGTTCAAGACGACTCTTTTCTGCCGCTTCGTTTGCTTCCTTGAGTTTCTTCTCCATCTCAAGCACCAATTCTGCACAGTAAAAAAGATAAGCAGGAATCCATGTCGCGTCGAAGGAGATGTTCGTCGCTCTCTTCTTCTTCGTCGTATCATGTCGTACCCGAGTTATCATTGGAATGAGGCAGGATGATCTATACAGAATGATGAAGGGAAGATTGGTAAGTGCTTCTTCATGTTTTCTGGCACACCACAAATCATCTCGCAATGAAGCAACCCTACCTGACTTCCGCTGGAGGATAACTTGTTGCGCTCGGTCTTGAGTGCCTCGATCAACTTGAGCATCTTCACCTCGAGCTTGGAACATCGTTCTTCAACCGTATTCTTCTCCTTAAGAAGATCATTGTAGGTCTGCCGGTGCCAATGTGACAAATAAAGAGAATGTAAGTGTCAGTGATGAGTGGCTCATCTTTGAGATCAGAGTCATCATCATGCACATCATCACCATCATAATGCACATCATCATCATCATGCACATCATGCTCATCATCATCATCATCATCATCATCATCATCATCATCATCATCATCATCATCAT